>CAJNJA010063742.1:0-22754 GCA_905231915.1 Symbiodinium necroappetens
ACATGCATGCTCTACCGACCTTCTGAACGGACAGTAGTAGCAAGCGGAAGACAACAAGAGCTTTCCGATAAAATGGGACGAATACTGGATAAAATGCGGGGTGCGAGCTGAAATAATTCCTGTAGCTTTCCAAGGCGACAAATCCAGCTACAATCAAATGGTGTTCAACCTATGTAAGACACCCCATAAAAGCCAGGATGTAGGAAGGGGGATATGCCGATAATGTCTGTCTGACTATGTCTGACTCATGGCGACACGGCAGGTGATGAACATGTTGGAACTGCTGGCGATGCTGACGATGATGGTGGAATGGGCTTGGGCCAGCTGGTGAAGGTGGCAACAGCAAAACTTGTGGCAGCGATGGTCGTCGTGAAGATGACGATCTGTTGTTCCTTGCATTGCTGGAACACCCACAGTCCCATCTTCAGCATGTTGTGCGCCATCACGAGCATCACAGCTATGCTTACATGGACATGACAGATGCCATCGCCACTACAGTCATGAGTTCGTTCTGCTATGAGGAGGGATTTAGACATCAGCGCCCGCAACGCTCCGCGACTATCACGGTTTCAATGAGTACAGCGACCAGCATCATCGTAAAGGCAGCACTCGCATGAGGACAGAGCACCTGATCGGCAACAGAACAGAGTAAGCCGTCCCAGTCACCGAAGTCCGCGTAGGACATCCAGAAGGTCCCAGTCACATTCGGCTTGAAATGAACCTGCTTTGGGATTTGAGGGTTTCAAGCACGAGACCTCCTGAAATCCCCCAGGCACGGGGAATGTGCGTCGACATTCTAACCAATCCTGAGCGCTAAAACTGCTGGATCGTCCAAGCCGTGAGTGCCGACACAACTTCCCAGAATTCGCAGACTTTAGATTCCACAGATTACTCGTCTCCGTCGCGCCTGCTGCTTCGCTGCCGGGCAATCCTCCCAGGCATCCGACATATCGGACCAGCGTCCGGACCTCAAGAGATCAAGAAGTCTTATATGAGGGGCTTTCAGTGCCAAATTTCACAGCAAGTCCGGGCGAGGCAAGGTCCGTCTGCAGCCCTACTCAACCGGCGTTGCCAGCGGGGGCTTCAAGGTTCGTACCAGCGGAACTCGGTGGTAGCCATTGTAAATATAGCCATCGTTTGGCCCAGAACACTCTGGCTGGACATGTCCAGAAACATCACGAGCTCTGCACCAGAGCTCCGTGAGAGGAGCACCAGAAACCTTTCCAGAGCCCCTCACACCGGAGCCGCTGGGTGGAAGCCGGACCACAGACTCGAAGCGCACCCAACCCCGACACGGACCTTGCCGGTCATCTTGTGGGATTTCTGCAAAAAGGCAGGTCGCCGGCTGCCAAGTCTGACCTTTGTCAGCCGAAAGCTCCACCGCCTGGATAGCATGCGGGCCGCCGCCGGCGTAGGCCACGCCCCGCACTTCAACGGCACCTGCTGAGGCATCGAGCCAGGCCCCAGGCTCCGGAGAGAGGATCAGAGAGTTCATGGGCAAGGCATAGATGGGTGCGGACCTGCCGGCGTCGCGGTAGTAATTGGCGGTCCAGGGGGCATCAGACTCCTTCCCAATTGTCAGCTTCGTTAACCACTTTACGTTTCGGGCGCCGGCAACGCCTGGCAACAGTGCTCGCACGGGGAAGCCATGATCCGGTGTTAGCTCCTCCCCGTTCATGTGCGTCGCCAGCAAGCAATCGGCGCTCTTTTCCAGAGCAAGACTTAGGGGTATAGAAGTGTAGAAGCCGTCGGCCCCCTCCAAGGTCAAATGCAGTTCCTGGACGGCTGCTGCGGACATCGTTTGCACTGACGGGAAAAGCGTGCGTAGAACATCATCCAGGCGGAAACCGGTCCATAACGCATTTCCCAGCATGCCGGCACCACTCCACTCGCCATCTCCACCCACGAAGCGGCTGCTACGATAGCCGTTTGCCACTATGTTGTCTGCTGCCCGGTTTCCAGTGCATTGGAGGATGGAAGTGATCCGCCGACAAGGAAACCGCTTCTGGAGCTCACCCACGGTGAGATCCACTTCCACGCCTCCCTCTGATGCAAACGTGATTATATGATCGGTAGCCGTTTCAATGGCAGGCACGGGCGCATGGTTTCGCACATAGAGCTTGCCTTTGGGCGTCAAAAACTCTTCTGCCATCTCCGACAGGCACGTCTCTGTCTGAAATGGCACCTCGCTCAGGATCACTGCCGTACGGCGAGACTCTTCGCGGCCCGGCGCTGTCTGCTCTGTTTCCCAAGCTCCACCTCCATAACGCTCCAGGTCCTCCTCAGTTTCATAGTCGAGCAGCCGCCCGATGCGCAAAGTCTCCAACGCCGCCGGCACCTCCGGAGAGAGGTGGTGCTGGGCCCAGTGCTTCCACCATCCATCAACCGGCCCACCAGCTGCCTGCAGTATCAATTTCCCACCAGGGTGCCTTATCACATACTCAGTGATGTCATACACCCCATCACGATAGGTCACCCAGATTGAGCCGTGCCTGCCATCATGCTGCTGCACATCCGTGCGACGGAAGACTGGCTCCTTGTTGTGGCCGGCGGCACCCCGCCAACGCGGGGCGACAAAAGGTCTGGAGTCGTGCGACCAGTCATAGCCTGGATGCCACTCATCGCATGACGCAGGCGACCGCGATTTGGGTCCCTTCTGCCGATAAGGCAAAGGCGCGTGGAAGACTGCAAGGGCGGCGCAGCCAACGGCACGCAGGTGGTTTCGGGCCATGCAGCTCCAGCCCTGCGCAACGGTCGCAATGTTCACGATGCAGTCTCACGGCGCCAGGGTTGGCTGGTGAAGCCCTCTTCTTTCAGCTTGAGCTACAATGGCGCCGTGTTGTGCAACGGTATTACGAGGAGAACGGATAGTGGACATAGGTTCCCAGGGGACCAGGTGGCACGACTCAATGCCACTATGTCGGACACAAAGTGTCCCTAATTGTGGCTCAGCCTAGCCTGTGAAAAGGATGTCTACAGTAGACCACTCACTAGCTTCTGCATAAGCGGGTGTTTACCCTAAGGCTGAGGTCATAGCTTCGGGGTGAAGGCCGCAGGGTCCTGCTTTAGATACCGACAGAAAGATACGCTCGAGTTGCAAAGGCCCCCAATCATCAGCGACCCCAGCGCAGACAAACTTGACACACAAACAATTGGCGAGCAACCACGAAGCTGCGCAGCCAAGAATCGGAGTGAGAAGCGGGGTGGGCGTGTATATATGTGAGCATGGAAAGAACGATAGCGTCATGCTACACCTCAATAAATGGGTAAGCTTGTGATAGCTAAATATTGTAGTATGCTATAAGGTTGGATTTGAGAACAACAGATGCAGGTAGGCACCAAGTTCGGGGGGTTGTGTGACGGCCAATCAGTCATAGTATCCCCCTAACTGTCCCTCAAACCATTCTACCGTATATCCCAAAACCTGTTCCAATTACTGAATGCCCTGAGCTCGGCCCTCTGCCAACCAGTGTAGCCATGCGGATCGCGAAGACGAACCAATCGGAGGATTCCTAGCAGGCTCGAAATTTCAGATGGTGTAAGACAAAACTACGAGCTGGATTTCCCAACACCTGCCATGTACGCGCATCTGAACCAATTTAGCAGTTTGACCTAGTGATTGGCTGAATTTAGCGGCCGCACGGGCGAGCATCATCAGCATCAAGTTCGCGACCACACGGGCGGTCATCATTAGCATCAGCTGAATTTCCCTATAAAATCTCTTTCCCACCTGCCGGCCGGTGGCAGTTCGCGACCGCACCGGCGAGCATTATCAGCGTCAGCTGGACTTCCCTGCAAAAAAAATCCCACCTGCCGGCCCGTGGCAGTTCGTAACCGCACGGGCGAGCATCATCAGCAGGACTTCCCTGCAAAATCTCTTTCCCACCTGCCGGCCGGTGGCAGTTCGCGACCGCACGGGCGAGCATCATCAGTATCAGCTGGACTTCCCTTCAAACTCTCCTTCCAACCGCATCATCCGCATCAGCTGCACCTCCCTTCCAACCGCATCATCCGCATCAGCTGCACCTCCCCTCCAACCGCATCATCCGCATCAGCTGCATCTCCCTTCAAACTCTCTTTCCCATCTCCGGCCTGTGAACCCACGAGCATGCATAGAAGTTCGGTCAAGCGTTAGGTTGGTTTTTTCACGACCGCACGGGCGAGCATCATCAGCATCAGCTGGACTTCCCTTCAAACTCTCGATCCCATCTGCTGGCCGATGAACCCAGAGCACGCATGCCAGTTGAATCGCAAGTGATTGACCGAATTTAGCGCCCGCAGGGGCGAGCATCATCCGCATCAGCTGGACTTCCCTTCAAACTCTCTCGCCCATCTGCCCGGCCTGTGAACCCAAAGCACGCATAGCAGTTCGACTCTAGTGTTTTGCCGAATGTAGCGACCACACGGGGGAGCATCATCAGCATCAGCTGGACTTCCCTTCTAGCTCTCTTTCCAATCTGCCGGCCGGTGACTCCACAGCACGCATAGCAGTTCAATCACAAGTGATTGGCTGAATGTAGCACCCGCACAGGCGAGCATCATGAGCATCAGCTGGACTTCCCGTAAAAACACCTTTCCTTTCTGCCGGCCGGTGAACCCACGGTACGAATTCGATTCGATCCCAGTAATTGGCCGAATTTCGACTCTCACACTCGCACCAGGCAGGCAATGGCCGAATTTAGGGAGAGCATGGGCGCGCATCATCAGCATCAGCTAGCATCTCCCTGGGCTCACCCAGAGCATGCGTAGCATACCCAGTGATGGGAGGACCGCACTGGAAAGCATCATCAGCATCAGCTGGACTCCCATCTACCGGCCGGACACGCATGGCAGTCGAATCACAGTGATTGGCCGAATTTAGCGCCCGCACGGGCGAGCATCATCAGCATCAGCTGGACTTTCCCTGAAACTCTTGCTTCCATCTGCCGGCCTGTGAATTCAGATTCAGAGCATGCGTAGCGGTTCGAAACAGTGATTGGTCGAATTTGCCGACCAGACGGGCGAGCATCATCGGCATCAGCCCCGACTATCCTGCAAACTCTTTCTTCCATCTGCCGGCCTGTGAACCCAGAGCATGCAGAGCAGTTCGACCCACTGACTGGTCGAATTTAGCGACCACATGAACGCGCATCATCAGCATCCGCTGGACTTTTCTTCAAACTCCCTCGCCCATCTGCCGGCCTGTGAATCCAGAGCACGCATAGCAGTTCGACCCCAGCGATTTGCCGAATTTAGCGTCCGCACAGAGGAGCATCAGCAGCATCAGCTGGACTCCGTCTCAAACTTTGTACCGACAGTGATTTGACCGTTGTAGCACTTTTTTGGCCTGTTTGAGGTGGTTTGAGGTCGGTGGTAGAGATAGGTCAATTAGGATCATCCGCCAGGAGCCTTAAGGCTGCAGCCTTCTGAAGACTTCAGACTCACCCTTTGCAAACTCTCCAAGAACCCTGAATCCGAAACCTCTCACCTAACCGGTCAAGCCTAACCTTCAAGCTGAAGCCCCCTAAACCCGAAACCTAACAGCGAGATACAGCGAGTACTAGGTATTGCTTGTTAATTGTAAATCATTAACTCGATCACCTGGCCTTGCTTCAGCTTCACCTCTCGGGCGCCGATCACGGAGTAGGCCAGCTTGGGCATCAGCCCGGCGCCCTCGCATTTTTCGACACCGCTTCAACACTCCAGAACAGGCCGAGAAATTTCGGAAGTTATCTGGGAGCATAAGGATGTTACGGGTGGCTTTGAAGCTGCGGGCTTGTTGCGACGTCTGCCTGAAGCCGACAGTTTGAGTCTTTCACTCTTAACTGTGGTCGCGCAGACTTTGAAAAGACAACCAGTCCTCGTCCAATTGCAACTCTAGCACCACATACCAAGACAAGTAGAGAATGATGAACAACTGAAGCAGGTCATTGATTCTCAGCTTCCTCGATCGTTTCGGGAATGACGGTCGCTGCGACTGGGTAGCAGAACCTCAGCTCACCGCGCGGTATGCGGACAGACAATCCAGAATCTCGCAACTTGCGCGTAGTCTCAAAGTCGAGTTCGGCAGCATTTATCCGTACTTCTTGGCTTTCTCAGTCAAGGACGCTTGTACTCCGCTTGGTGTCTGCACGGAAGGAGTCTTTGCGAATTAACCGGTACCTGCGCCCAGCTTTGTAAGGGTTGCGGTCGGAGCCTTCCTCCTTTTGCCATGGCCTCATACTTGAAGCTCAGAAGCACCGAGCCCAATCTCAGCCAAGAAGCCCGACTGCTGATTAAGCATGGCTAGCTTGCAAGAGCCTTCAAATCATCTCACGAGCTTTGGCATCTAGCGCTAGAAACACACACTCCGCAGGGTCTGATGATTTATATCTTGGATGATGCTGATGATCATGGTATAGGTAGACAGGAATGGATGGATGGATGGATATATATATATATATATACGTACATACAGACATACAGAGTTCAACATTGGGGCTTACAGTCGGGCTTGGTCACACTTCGCAGGACCAGGTGCTCCATGTATTCCCGGAGCACGACCCACAGCGAGTCCTGCTGAGAGTTCAGATCTCTGTAGCTCCTCCTCTCTCGTTCTCTCTCTCTCTCTCTTGCTTGCTTTCTTGCTGGGGGTTTAGGGGTTGCGGACAACCCCTTGGCCCGAAGGCCTACCCTCTCTCTCTCTCTCTATCTCTCTTGCTTGCTTGCTAGGGGTATGGGCTTCAGGGCTCTCTCGCTCTCTCTCTCTCTCTCTCTCTCTCTGTCTTTCGGACCGAAGTCGTCAGGCTCGTTAGAGTCAGAATCGTTTCAATCGAATTGCCCAAGATCCGGAGCTCATACGGAAGTCACAAGAACATGCCAGCGTGCATAAAGCTTCGCAGATCCGAAGGACCACTTCGTCCTGATCCAGCTCCAAACCGTCTTCCTCCACACCTGCATCGCCCCAGGACTTGGCTCGGCAAGGACCCGAGGTGACTTTACAGAATCGTGTATCCGGAGGCATCCAGAAGCCAAGGCCCACAAGCCCGGAACTCAACCTCTACCATGGCATGTCGACTTGAGATTTGTCCAACCTTCTGCCAGCTTCCGATCGAGAGTCTCCTGGTCCTTGCCATGCCATTTGGTGTAGATGTGCCTGCGCAGTGCGACCCTTGGAGGTTCAGGCTTTCGTGCTGAAACGAGCGGTTCCGCGGAGGTGATAAGAAGCCCAGTGATAAGTAAGCGGAAACTTCGAACTGCAAACTCTCCGTTACTTTGCCGAAACAGCCCCCGTACCATCGGACAAAAGGACGAATACAACAATCTCGACCACCCCGCCCTCACAGAAATCCAGCGAAAACCGGATACTGCACCGAGAGGCTTCCACCGCGTCGCGCCGGCAGATCTTTCGAAGCTTTCCGCCAGCCCTCCACCACAGAGGTAAAGCCTGAGTTTCCCAGGCAATTCGCTACTTTTTGTAACCAAAAGTCTTATGGGATTGACCCTCGGGTCAGGTCCGTGTTGGCATGCCAGGCTTGTCCGGGCCTGGTCTCCGAGCGAAGCAGTTTTAGCAAGTCTCCTTCAAGGTCCGACTTGGAGGCTCTTGGCGGCAACCAGAATATCACATGTCTTGCATGCCTGCTTCCGGTAGGTAGCGCAAGGTGGCAAGGCGGCTAGTTTCTTTGTCAGCTCGGCATCAAGAATCAAGAGCATAACCTCTAGGTGGCAAGAGCGCGCAGTGAGCTCCTCCAACACTGAGCCGAGCAGCAGTCCATAGGCAACAGATCCACCTTCCACAGCCCTCGGATGCCGTGAAGAGAAATTATTTTGCACGAATCACAGGCAGCACCGAAATGGTCAGCAGCTGCCATCATGCATTGACATCTAACCAGTGTCGCAATCGCCGTCATGCCAGAATCAACGTAAAGAGCAGTAAACCTGAAAGATCTCGAAACTGAAAAATGATCTGAAAGTCCTCGCTTCGCTGATCGACATAGCCAGAAGCTCTACACTTGCCTTTGACATTCTCACGACTAGAATCCCCTCAACCATCATCGCTCTGCTTATTATCTTCTTCCTGGCAGTTACTTCCATCATCAAGCTCATCTCGCAGTCATAGTTGTCATAGCTAACCCTCACTGTCTTCACCTTGGTGACATGGCGAGTGCCAGCGTTGCCATCACGACCGCAAGGTGATCCCAACATCTAGCCTACCACGGGCGAAGCACAGACGCCCTGGACTTGTGCGAAGAAGCACGCCCGTGCAGCCAATGGTGCACTTTGTCCATAGCATTCCCTGCATACTAGTGTCCCTTGTGCAACTGCGGCGTGCAGGGATTTAGAAGCGCGTCAGTCATCACACTCCTCAAGTCCATCTGACAGAACCCACACCCCGAACCTTGCTTGAAAGGTGCCTGTAAGAGCCACAGAACTTTGCAAAGGCCTTCTCCAGTAAAGCGACCCAGACCTCCCCCTCTGGGGTGACCTTGGCGGGCTCCTTCTCTGCTTCGGAGCTTCCTGGCTTCAACATCCTTACAGATTTTCAAACCCGACATTTCTTGATGCCGGTCTGCTCCAAAAAGCAGGTTGAAGCCTCTGACAGGCAGAACACCAGCGAAAGAATTCAGCCGGAAACTCAGCTCAACCATCTCTCGTGATGCTCTGCTGGCTGCATGCCCACCCAAGACCCCCAAGTCAGACACAGTCTGAAAAATGGCTCCAAGCTCCAAAAAAAGCGTGTTCAACCACTTAGCCCAAGTTCCAAAGAAAGAGTTTTTGCAGATGGAGCTGAGTGACTCCGGCAGACATCGGGCCGCCCTTGAGTGTCGGGATGCGGTCATCGATCTCCACGAACCTGTTGCTGCCACAGGCCCACCAAAGACGACAAGTGGAGCCTGCTTATCTTCCCAAACACAGGCTCTAAGTACCCCAACTAGCATTATTAGTATCATTCGTATTTCTCAATAAATATTACTGTTATTATAAATATAAACTCTATAGACCCCCAGAACCCCTGAAGCCCTTAAAGGGTCGGAGAGGAGAGAGCCGAGCAGCTGGAACCGCTGCTTCCCCGGGTGGTAGAAGCGAACTGCGTAAGCGCCGTTGGCGGTGAGCGTGGTGTTCAGCCTTAATAAATCAGAATAGGGTTTTGGGGTAGCTGATAGGATACTTATAGTAAGGAACCCTAAGTTATATTCAGGGTTTAGGGTTTCGACTCAGGCAAGGCTCCAGTTTAGGGTTTAGGGCTGGGCTTTACAAACTCCTGTGTTCTTGAGCGTCTTGCCATCCTGTGCGGGGAGCTGATTTTCAGGGGTTTTCGTGGGCTTCGTGGAAATGGGGTTCAGGGTATTGAAGTCTAGATGGCTGGGCTGCGGGTTTCTGTATGCAAATTAATATACCTTTACCCGTCAATTCTGGGGGCTCGAGTTAGCCAACGTTCGGGCAAGCGAAAATGCAAAACCGAAAGGCCAGGCCGAAAACCCTGCAACTCCAAGTCCACATAAATCCCCAGTTCTCGAATACCTCCGACCCTATATCCCTATGGGTGGGGGGGAGATCACTTTTTATGGTGCTTCAATAGTCCGCAGATGGCAACTATAGAGCACTCCTGAAAGATAGTGTCTCGAACACCCTACTACAATAACAATGAAGCCCGTGCAACCCTTAAGCTCTAACGTAGACTCTAAACCTTAACCTTAAATGCAAATCGAACCCATACCGATACTCTCCAAGACCATTCGGTTGCCTGGCTTGTTGGGAAAGGGTCACAGCCATAACTTTGGGTCACCAGGAAAAGCAATACATCCCAGCACATACTTGTGCCTCAGATCCTGCCAAGATGAAGCCAAAGATGCCGGAAGGCCGACACGATCCATGCCGGATACCTGTGAGGAGCTGTTAGGCTCAGGTGGCTGTTGTCTTGGGAATCGCCTATAGATTTTAAAAGATTCATCCCTCTTGTACCCCCAAACCCCAAATTCCAACCCCAAACCCAAAAAAAAACCTTTAAACCCCAAACTCTGAACCCCTAAAACCCCGCTTTGTTTTGGGGTGGAATGATCCTCACATTTGCTGGAGGCCCTTTGCCACGAGTTTTGGATGAAGGCGCGCTAACATGAAACCTTTTTTGAACCCAGACTCTGCCAATCAGCTGGGAAGCGGCACTTCCAGACTCTTGCATCCGGGAAGCGTCGCCAAAGTCAAACCTTAATCCCTCAACACTAGAGGCCTGCAAAGTCTATCGCATACTGATGATCATCCGCACTGAGAACTGAGAACGTGGTCACACAGCGATGTTCCTGCCAAACTGTCCGAATCCAGGACTCCAACTGATGTAGGTTCGTGTCAAGAAAGGTAGGATGTACCACAAAATCCAGTCCCCAGACATGCTCCGAAGTCATGCGAACGAATCCCACCCCCTTCACGAAGTCATCATCATAAGCAATCAAGCTGGGTCCCTCAATCTCATGCAGCCATACCAGCCACCACTCATCAGCAGCCCAGCACACTGCAACAGTTTGCTTCCAACTGACACTTGCCTGAAATGCCACTCGCAAGCTGGGCCACAGGAAATCATGCTCATACTTCAGATCCAGCTTATACTGAAACTCGAGTCGAGCCCATCCCGCAAACCAAGCATCATGAAACCTGAACTGTATTCAGCAACACCTGTTGTTGCAAGACGCCTTGCAAACACTGTCACAGGTACTAACACAGAGGGACACCATGAAGGCGCCGAGTTTGAAGAAGCTGACCCTCCCCGGAAACCTAAGCTTACAAATGATTTTTGGGGCACTCAGCCACGCAGGCCATGGCTGAGAGGAACCAGGAGTTCCCGATCAAGGCATCGCCTTGGCTTCTTAGTCGCTTTGGTGTATCTCCTATGGTATAAAAGTAGGAACAAAACAAGAATAATGAGACCAAGTATGATAATAATGATACCAGTAGTAAGAATGTTACGGAGTCCGAAGGAAGATAGTTGGCTTCGAGGTTTGCTTTTTCTTAGTCCCGATTCCTTCCGAGGCTTCCAGAAGATGAGTGCTTCAACTCGCATAGAAGCCTCGTTCAGCAGAAGCCCTAAGCACTTTACCTCGATGTGTTCTCTCTTTCTGGCAAGCGAAGCAAAAGGTGACACATCCTCCACAGTTCAGGCTCTGGCGTGAGACTTCAGCTGCGTGAGAACTGAGCACAGCGACTGCTAACGATGCAATATTCCTGTGGGCAACAAATCTATCGCACACGCATCGAGGCTTCAGTCTCCGGCAAGACCCGTTGAACTAACCTCCAGTGCGACAGTAGGGACTGATGGCATCATCGGAGGTGACTCGGCAGAAAAGGTGCGCCTGCCCGACGGATGTCTAGAGCGATACATGCGATAAGTATAACGCAAACGAGTCCGTGCACCCTAAGTCTAGGCCCTGCAGCCCCATCGGGTTTCAGTGGATTCTCAAGTCAAGATTCCGCTTGGGAATGGAATCCTTCCCCTAGCTGTCCCAAGCACATGCGCTACTGCTGCCCGACTATGCATGGCCTGGGGATGCATCAGCGACACCCGCCGCCAGTCGTCCCAGCCCTCGGCGCTGCCAACAGACTTCTCGGCTGCTGGGAAGTCTGGATCTTGCCACACCTCCGCTGATGGCGGGTTTCAGCCCTCTGCATGAACACGTATACACCTGCGTGCGTGCACATACACACACACACACCCTGTCCTACCCAGAAGTAGATATGGACAGACAACGGATAGGTGTCTGTGCGTGAAAACATGCAATCAACGTGTATTCATGCATGTGGTTAATACAGGCACTGTTGCAACCTATGCTGCGTGCTCTGCACTGCATGTCCCCATGCACGGATATCTACGTGATGTTTTCTACTCTTGTGCTATCTGGATGCCTGCACATATGTGCCGTCACCAGTAAGTAAGTCGATACAGTCCCTGGCAAAAGCTCAATGCCTCGGCGAAGTCTTCGTCTGGCGCAGGCTCCTGTACAAGCCGGGGGCGCTGCTCAGGTCCACAACCATTTGCACAAACGGAATCGCCCGCCAGCCTCACCACCCTCGTACATCAGCTCGTACCCTTCGGCACCGAAGTCCTTCAGCACAGGCATCGGAGAAGCGGGCACAGTGCCGGGAGGAGCGAGGATTCTGTGCACATGTATGTATGTGCTGGTGTACGCACATGACAGAAATATGTGTATGTGTGGGTAGATATAGAGAGAGCGGAGGGCAGAGAGAGAGAGAGAGAGAGAGAGAGAGAGAGTCTGGGAGAGAGAGGCGTGTAGCACATCTATTTCCGTATTCGTCTCTGTGTGTCGCGACTGCGCTTTGCTTCATTCACAGAGACGGTAGAAGGAGGGTACCTTCCTCATATCATGAGGGGTCCTCCACGCCCTCGCCGGCTTCCTCTTGCCACTCATGCCTCACAGAACCAGAACTGCAATGCGGCTGAAAACTGTCGGACCGACTGTAGACCTGGAAAAAACATTTATTGTTGTGGCTACCTGATACGATCCCATGCAAGGAATGCAGCTCAGGCTCTCCCATTCGTCCTCCAGCGCATCATGCATGGACTCGTCTACCTGGACCAAGGCTCACTTTAGTGAAGCAGGGGTGAGGACTCAACAGCCTACGACAAGGCACAGCCGACTAGCTGGCCCTTTCTTCGCGCTCGACTTACTAAATCTTCTTTCGGGCAGAAACGGCTCTCACACACACATATTATATATATATATACATACAGATATAGATGTAGATATAGATATAGACATAGATATAGATATAGATACAGGTTTGTATTACACTCGCTGACAGTAGGTCTGGAATGACCGGCGCATGGCTAATGTTGTACGGAGGTTTTAAACTATCTGCATGTATGAACAGACTGGTGTATGTTTAAGGCTCCCACATTGATATCGTGTGCATTGTGGCTTGTTGCTGGGAGTGTTCGCAATGGACATGTTCAACATATGTACTCACCGATATTCCTACGCATCCAAATTTGCACACCCACCGAAACTCTAAAAAGATCCCCAGGGGATGTCAAGTCAAGTACACCGGATCGAGTAGACTCCATCTTGTCTATTGAGTCTGATGCGCTGAGATTGCCTGGAACTGCTCAGGCACATGTCCGTCCCACAGCTCCACATCCAAGCACCTTGCGAATGGCAAGGAAGCCATTCAACCCCGCCAGGCTAGGTGCAAAAGTCCCAGGTTTGATCATTTTCGGGCCAAGGGTATGATTGATACAAGGAAAGTCGTCGCTGCTCTGACAGGCGGTCGTGCCCCTTGCAGCCGGCACCGTCCGAAGCTCAGACCCGAAGCTCCCAAGCCAAGGCCAGAAGGCGACAAGCAGCAGCGCCGCTAAAAGTCAAAGTCGAAATCCAACATGCTGAGCCCAGTGTTCAAGTCATGTATGCAGCTTTCACGATGGGCAAGGCACGGGGAATTTGGTGCTCCACTTTGGCCTCTTTTGCGAAGCGTACCCAAAGGTCATGTTGGAACTGAAGGTTTGCAGCACTCCACCCCCAAAGTCGGCACTCGATGAAAGCCCCCTGCGGAAGAGCTGAACTTCCGAGTGCTTCTAGCTCCACGCCAAAGCACCGGCCCTCCTCCTCAGTTTAGGGCGCAGGGGATCCGGTTCAGCTAGAGGTTTGAGGGCTTCCAAGCCTTACGCTTAAGGGCCACTATACCGTATTATACGAGATTATAATGATTATACTATATCATTATATTATACTACACGAGACTCGGCTGTCAGGGTGGAAAGATCGGGGGCTCGTGACTCAGGCACCAGACAGCACTTTGCACAGACATGCTCTAAAGCATGAACCCTTAACCCTGCATCTGACGCTCGAAGAAACCCAGGCTTCGTCTCAGCTCCGGCGTTCCGAGAAACCCCGAAGCCCCAAAGTCAACCAAGGCCGGGATGAACTGTTATAATATTCCTGTACGATAAGATCATACGATTTTATACTAGATCATACTACTTTTTTCCGTATCATACAATGTTATACTCCATTATGTTATCATGATTTCGACTCTCACATTCGCACCAGGCAGGCAAGGCTCCACACAATCCAGTCACGAAATGATTTAGGTCTTCTGGCCAGGCATATTTGTCGCCAAGATTCCGTCTCATCCCAGGCCTCGCGATTTTCTGCCATGCAGAAGAGTCGCTTGTCCTGGCAAATCGAAGGACCGTGGGTGCAAAATAAATACATGTACGTGTGTGTATATATATATATAGAGAGAGAGAGAGAGAGAGAGAGAGAGAGAGAGAGGGAGAGAAAGAGAGAGTGACAGATGGATAGATAGATAGGTAGATAGATAGATAGATAGGTCTGGACTTCAGGCATCATGTATCATCAGCCCGTGCTTGAAAGCAACAACTGTGAGGCCCTGATCAAGACTCGAACTCGGGGCCAAGTGCACCCGTCAGCATCAAGGCGTCCGAATTTGTTGTTCAGCATTACTTCCATTGTTGTCTGCGGGGTGCTAGCGCAAGTGGCTACGATTTGGGATGCAACGCAGAAGCAGTAGCCAGTCTGCCCCAGAGGCCGAGCCCAAACATCTAAGGAGCCCTTGCTCGCCGGGCTCTGTCCAGCTTCCCAGAGGGGTTCCGCCAGATGGCGGTGCAAAGGTGCGGTCCTCCGGAAATCTGGGAATGTTGGAATGCCGGATGATGCGTGCAACTTCAGACTTCATGGGCAGCGCTGGCGCTTGTCTGCTAGCTGGGGTAAGCAAGAATGAAACAACATCAGATTCAAAGTCAGATTTAGGGAAGTAGGCTTGACGGATGTTCAACGCTTCATGATGTTAGGATTGCTGGCCATGGTTTTTATCACGGGAAATTACGATTTCCCGCATCATTCGGATCCCTCATGCTTGCTTCCATGGGAGAGAGGGGACTTCCCATTATAGGATCTTCACGCCAGATCCCGATTGGAGGACCCCTGCGCTATTGGGAGGACAACGCATTGATGCCCAGCTCTCCTGCTGCATGGCTGGAAGGATTGAACATCCTCGGTCTGACGAGGTGCTGTATGTGTGTAGGCTTCTTCGGCTGCAAGGTGGCCTACACAGCGCTTCACGTCCCTTGATGCCCGGCTCGTGGGCATGCCGGGTCTAATTCAGGGCTGCAGTTCGCACAGTACGGTCGGACTTCATAGATCATGCGACTTTGATCTGCCCATTCTGGGGAACAAGCTCTTGCACGGTGCAATGTCAAATGGCCTTAGCTTTGATATTACCGGCAGTGCTCAACCAATCTCGGATGCTGGAGCCGAACCCCTGGAAGTCTCAGCCTCTGCCCGGACTAGAACTGAGTGGTGCACGAGAGCCTGCACATGTTCGACACATGAAACGCGACTCCACGAGGAAAGACTTGCGAAGATGCTCAACAGCCCCAGCCTCCGCCTAGATACAGTCTAAGCCCTAATAATAACTCCCTAAAGCCTTGCGAGTAGCAACCCTAACGACAGCTAACAACTCAACGAAACCAAACACCCAAACCCCACCCAGCTAACAACTCAAAGGAACCCCAAATACCCAAACCCCACCCTTCAAGTGTTTGCCAGGTGGCTTGTAGCGTTTAACCGACCCAGCCTTCGGAACCCTGGAGGCCACGAACCAACCTCGGAGAAAACTCTTTCGGGTTGAGACGACTTAAGGGAGGCTCTCTTGAGCTTTCGGCGATAACGCTCGGACAATCCAGGGCTTTGGAGTTTATGGTATTTATGGGACTCGCGGATTTTGCCGGGTTTAGGGAGTTTGTGGTGTTCGGGGTTGAGCAGTTTGGACTCGCACCGGCGGGGCATCTCAGGTTGGAAGGGAACACATCCCCGACGTTGTATTTGTTTGGGGTTGGGCTTTGTTGCTTAAGGCCTGGCTTGCTAGAATCGGAATGCAGGGTTGCTCTGGGACTAAACAGTTGGCGCATATTCCACAGGAAGCTGAAACTGACAGGCCTTGCTTCTTGCCATCCTCCGTCCAGCCGTAGAAGATGTAGGCCTGCTTAAGCTAGGAAGCGTGCATGTAACCCGTTTTGCATGGTTTGTTGCAGGTTTGGGGCTACACTCCTGCTACAAAAAGGTGGTTTACAGCACTCGGCTACGGTCTACGAAATCCAACCACGCGGATGAACAATGGGTCTACTTTTGATGGGTCAGGAAATGAAGTGCTTCGAAAGCCTTGGCAAAAAGCATGACCGTCCAATCCTCGAGAAAGCCACAGAGCTAACTTTAGCTGAACTCTCCTCCTCCCCTCACCCGACCAAACAAAAGTGCCTCTAGCCGGTAGCCCAAACGCCTGCCGACAAGTTGTTGACAGCCCTGGCCTCGGGGTATCCTCGCTCGTAGACGGGAAGGTCGTTGAAGCTCCAGTCGGCCTTCCACTGCGTCTGACTTACGAGCTTGGGCAGCTTTGAGGCTTAAGCCTTCGGTTATTGGGTGAAGGCAGGCCGTGTCCGGGGTACCTAAATGCGGCTGATGCTTTGGCACTCAGGCGCTCACTCTCGAGTTGTCCGAACATGTGGCCGATGCTTCAGCTGTCTTCCGACCTTTGAATCACGAACTTACTTGTTCGTTGCTTGCTGCAGCCGCAAGAAATCACTAAGATCCCGATCAATGGCAAACGGATCCCTGAACAGGTCGTTCCACAGAGGCACAGCCGAGAACTCCAACTCACGATGCGCGGCTTGGGATTACCCGGGCCGAGTGTGGAATTTACGCTTTGGGGTCTGCGACATGGGGTGTCAACATTCAGGGATAAGTAAGGTCTTTTTCGGCTGGGCTGCGGAGACGGAAGGGCTTGATTTATCTGGGTTGTTGTTAAGGAACTTATTTCTCCTTACCATAGCACCAAGTTGTTTACTATTGACACCTATTGTGGCAGCTTGAATTAAAATATAAACTTCTTTACAAGAACCCAGTTCTCATCCCGCCCTCCACAAACTCGCGCACATGATAATTTATCATGATTTTCAGAATCATCCAACGTTCTTCGCGTGGTATCTCAAGCTTACGTGCGCTTGGGCATTTGGAAAGGAGGTGCTGAAGTAGCCTGGTGACCCGTAAACCGCTCCTTGAGTAGCTATGTCCTGGACTTCCCAAACGACGCGACCCAAGCAAACCAGGCATATTGCCTTGGAGAAGCGACCGTTCCTGGGCGAAGCCGTCAGGGCTGGGGCCGGGGTCATTTTTTTCGGACCCGCCTGTGCTTTTCGTGAAAATGGGAGTTTAGCAAGGCGCCGCCTTTGCCCAGCGACATTACGGGGCCTCTCTGGGCGACCAACTCTCAAAGAGAAGCTTCACGAACCTTGGCGCCAAAACCCAAACCGTAGCCACCAGGCAGCAAACTCCGAAGGTCTTCCTTCTGAGTTACAGTAGCAAGTTTAGGTGCAGACAGGATGAATTACTCTATCTCAGCCACAAAGTTCTACGGCCTCAGAGAAGCCTTGAAAATCGCGATTATGAACCCGAAGACCAAGCCCCAACCTCTGAGAGGAGTCAGGGTTTGAGGCCCCGACCCCGAAACTACGTACCCTGTGTGCAGAAAGGCTTCAGGTCTTCGTGGAGAAACGCTCCATGAAAGCAGACGCGGTCGACCTCTCTCCGCATTGCTTCAGGGGTAACAGACTGCCCGGATTCATGTCTCACTCTCCTTGAGTTGGAGAAAACGTAGGGACCCCGCCAAGTTCTCGATGCAAACATCGATTCAAAATTGCCCACTGGCCTTTCGACGAGCTTACCAGCTTGACCCTTGCATCTCAGCCCTTGGCTTGAAACCCGACAGCCCTAGCTCAAGAGCTCCTGGCCCGGTAGGCGCAAGGGCGAAAAAGTCTTGAAACGCGGTACAAGCCGAATACTTCGGAAAGATTGCTTAGCGTTCGTCTCTGGAGTTCAAAGTAGTAGCATCACCTCGGCCATGTGGGCTTCAGAGATCTTCTTCATCTCATCCACCTTCTTCCTGGGGCAGGGGCAGCGTGTGCTTCTTGCAAGATCGGTATTAGATATTTCGCCGCATACCAATGCCGGCCTTGCCCTAGCTGCCCTAGCTTGTACAGCAACATTCCACGTTGCAACAGTACAACACCATGACATGTAGCAAAGCCTAGCAGGCTTGCGTGTATTATAGTCTCCTGCCGTATTTTGTGGCATCCCACTCAACGCTTCTCCTATGTGACCGTGCCGTGCACACGCCCTGCGCTCTCTAGATGGCTTCATCCTCCACAACTTGACACTGCCTGAGATTGCACGATCCGAGCGCACGATGTTGCATCCTGCCCCATGGTGTCTTGAAGTGTTGCAGGTGTATCATGACATTCCATCATGTCTGTGCTGTTTCTGTCGTCTCTGGATGAGACCTGTGTGTCGCTGCAGCGAGAGTGACAGGCATCTGTGGTTCTATTTATGCGAGAGGCAACACAGCTACCACAATCTGCGAAAGTTTGCATGGCAGTCAGTGCATGAGCCTTCCCACAGGCTGACATGGCACGGCCGGTGCGAGAGGCGGAATACCGCACGCCCGGCATCACATTTTTTAGTGTGACACTATTGAATTATGCCATGTTGTATCAGTGCGACGAGCTACATGTTGGGAAAACCTGGGACAACACGCTACGGCAAACGGCAGTGTGTCATGTTCTAGCCCCCAAGCTCACTGAATCGCAACTAAGGGTCTCCCAGTAGCTGAGCTCTTTCTTCGATTGCTTCAGTTCCCTATCGTAGACGTAGTCCACAAACTCGTCGAAGGTTACCTCTCGGGGAAATCCCGCACCACCCCGAGGTCCATAACGAGACAGCCAGGTCCGGAGTCCAAACCTTTCAGCCCTTCCTCGACGCCTACTGGAAACCTCCAGGGAGTCAAATGGTCTCCTACATTGGTGACAAACTCAGATGTGGTCTGCTCCTTCCTTGCAGCCAAGGCGCCTTGTCATCGTTCCTGCCGCACTCCAAATTGAAATCAAGAGGTGACTTCAATTCCGCGAGTTTTGTAAGCGAAGAAAAACTGCGTTCCAAGCAGCCCTTGCATGCCGGCTCTCGCACAACCCTGTCCTGCTGATCTGGGTGAAGAGTATTGAAACTTCCTGCGCGTCAGAATCGTGCAGCATCTTGTCAGTAACAATTCTTGGCACGTCCCTGCTGGTCCTGTCACATGCATCCTAGATTCGCAATCGAACGAGTTAGGTGGCGAGAGAAACTTCGCAGCACCCATACGGTAAGGCCTGAGCAACTACCTCCCGGCTCCTCTTCCGTAAAAGTCGGGTTTCCCTTCTGCAGTAGCGCATGCAGCTCGCTCTTGTCCAGCAGCCCATCGCCTCGGCACACAGCGGCTGGTCAGCTGCTAGCAAAATCTTCGCGGGCTAATCTCTGGAAAGCAAGGAAGAGGTAAAAATTATTAGACAGATATGAAAGAATCATAAGCTTGCACATTCCGAAGGTACGAAAGGTTTGTTGGCACGAATACGAAACAGCTCTCAGCGTCTCGTACTCGTTTCAGAAATCATCCACAATTATTTCATAAACATTTCATACTTCTCGAAACCGTTTCATATTTCCTTCATCAGTACACATTGCCTTCGTCAGTATGTCATGTTTCTTCATATTTCCTACTGACTGAAGAATAACTCCTCGCACGCACCCTCCCGCACCTCTCCTCGCCTAAAACAACTTCGGAAACTATGAAGACAACATGAGTGCTGTGGGAGGGGGTTCATTTCAGGTCATATTCATTTCACATTGACAATTTTATGTCTGTCATGTCCTGTATTCTTTCCTGAACCCAAGGATTGGCCCAAAGATGTTCTTAACACTACCCATAATCAAACATCGGCTTCTGCTGAGATGACTAAACTTGTCAATACCAGAGGCTCGCCGGCACACATGAAGCAAACTCAGGTGACCCTTAGGCCTTATCCCCCGTGGCACCGGTCGCTAAGCCACCAGTGCTTCAGAGGAGCGGTTCGTGTCCAGCTTCCGAAACTGGCGCTTCAATCGCTCAGCTGCCTCAAAGAATTCCTAAGGTCTTAAAGTTTGGGTTCCCACGGCCCTCCTTTGGTTAGCTCCGAGCTTGAAAGCTTTCTTGAACACGAACTACACACTCGACCATAAGTGCGAATATACGCAACCGTATGTATACACACACATACACAAATGCTGGAATGTATCTGTTTGTAAGTCTCTGTGTGTGTGTGCGCGCGAGACTTTGTGGGGATGTATACTTTGTAAGCAAATTCAATAACGTGCGAAAAATACCTGAGAATTGTAACAGCTGTGTCTTTGTGTGTTGCTCGCCTGTGATTGTGCTAGCAGTGTGCATACGCGCGCAAAGCGCCACACACTGCATGTAAGTCGCAAAAGCGAGCATGCGTGTGCGATGCGTCCGTCCATTTGCAGAGCTACGTGCACCTTCAAAACATGACATCGCACGAAGCACTGCAATTCCCTACTACAGTAACGGCATGCCACCGTTCCTGGAATGCAAGCAGTCGAAATGCGGCGAAACGTGGTGTCAGCCATAGGTTCGACCAGAATACAACAGAAGAAGCTACTGCAGGACTGTAGGGGCCTTTATAGTTGGAATAAGGGGTGGGGGGGGGGGGTATGTTCTAATATACATATAGTAAGGAACCTCCCAAAATAGTATTGGCAGAATGGGTAACTACTTAGGCCCCAACATTGCATACAGAATTCAACGTTGATTGGAACAGCGCTGATCGAGAAATGAGCATATCTATCTGCAGTATAGCCGTGCAACTCCCAACCCCCGTCCGACTACTCAGGCCTCCATGTTAATGGTATATATACATATACACACACATATATATATATATGTATATACATATATTTACTTATTTACTTATGTATTTATATATTTATCTATACTAATATTTATATTTGAATTAATATGTATATATATATATATCATTATGTATTTAATTTTATATTAATATTTATATCTATATTTATATTTATATACCTGTACAACCACATGTAATGAAAAGCGCCGAGTACCATCGTCCCTTTCCAGTTCCATCCTTGCACCGTCCTAACGAAACTGTAGCCAACCTCACACACACACACACACGCGCACGCACCACAACACAACTTGCTCAAAGGCCCTGCTGAAGCCACCTGTCCCAAATCCCAACCAAAGAACACGAAAACCTCAGCTCGAAACCTAAAGGAATACCCATGCTTTTTATGTAGGCCTCCTCCTTGTCCATAGCGAACAGCTGAGGCTGCCTATATTAATATATGCATAGGATGCATTCCACGTATTGCCTGTCAGCCCAAATACCGGATTGTAGGGCTGGCAAGAAACTTATCCGAAACTAGCTACGGCTCCAGAGGCCAGCGCTGACAAAGCGAAAACTGAGATAAGTATGGGCTTGGTCATGCCATCGCTCAGAACACGCTTGAGCCTGTGGGCAACGGAACTGTGCTCGAAACAACAGTACTCCCTGCAGCGATTCTGGCTGGTGACTGGGTGTTGTTACTTCTTCGGCAGCAAGACCTGCCTCCAATGGCTCCGATGCATATTGCAGACACATGTGCAGCTCGGAAACCATAAGTGTACAGGCCTCTTGGCTTGCAAAGAAAGCTAATCAGCCAAGCGACCAGAGCCCTGACATCACAATCACATCCCAAATCTCTCGGGCCTGCGCAGGGCCGCTGCTGCAAACGGACTTGAGGATGACCTTGGCTGTCAAGATGACCCGGTTCCATCCTCAACTTAAATTTGGATAACTCTGCTAGGACCTAGGACCGACATATCACCACACGGCGAAATGTGCAAGAGTGCGAAGCAACACAACCCAGATGCAGCCACGACTGAAAAACAAAACAAGCACGACCTCGCACAGGCGCTGTACCTATGGGAACTGCACGGACATCAGGTGCACTTGCGTGCTGATGTCCTTCACCATGCTCAGCTCACGCACATCATCTATCTGACCCTCCCGTTTTGCCGAATGTCTCGGCTTCCCTTCTGAGAATGAAAAGCCAAGGCAATACATTGGTGGTGGCTTCCCGGCCGTCAGGTTCACAGCCACAGGAAACATCTAGCCAGACAAGCGCGGCTAGACAAAGCTAGGTAAAGCTAGAGAAAGCTTGATAATTACTATGCTCATGTGCCGAAGATTTGTGGCTTTGAAAGGATGTAAGGGTAGGTCCGGAAACACAATAGAACCCAAAAATGCTGGGCTTCCAGGCCTCAAGAATGGAAAGTTAAACCCTAAACCATGTGCACCACCATGCAAATGCTACGCCCACCTGGATAGGTTCCGACCAGGTCCCGGAGGACCAGGATGCTAGAAAATGCTAGATAATGATTGACAATGCTAGAAATGCTAGATTCCGGCCACTGCCTGACGACAATGCTAGAAAGTGCTCGACACTGCTAGACAATGCCAGATAACGCTGGACAATGATAGATCATGCTAGCAAATGACAGATTCCGGCCAGGTCCCGGAGGACCAGGGATGCTAGAAAATGCGAGACAATGCTAGATTCACAGCGTTTGCCCGGGCGTGTGTCTTTCTCAGGCTGGGCATCTTGAGAGGAAAACTTTCAGACAATAATGTTGAGCGTACGGTTTCCAAGTTCAGCAGGTTGGCTTCCGAGCGAAGGAAAAATTGGCAGCCTGGTTTCTGAATGAAGGAAAGGTCTAGCAGGTTGGTTGCTGAATGCAGGAAATATCTAGCAGCGTGGTTTCCTGAATGCAGGAAATATCCAGGAAAATCTAGCTTTAACTAGCTCCTGTGCTCGTCTGTTGGCTGTGAAGACGACGGCTTGCAC
>CAJNJA010063753.1:5225-23210 GCA_905231915.1 Symbiodinium necroappetens
AACGAACGAACGAACGAACGAACGACAAAATCAATGAGTGAATGAATCAAACCATGGGAGGATTGAACTTCAACGAACGAACGAGCTAACGAAGCATGAATGAATAATTTGATGCATGAATGAATGAACGAAATAATGAAGGTTCGAGATGAAAGAAACAAGACCTGGTCCTTATCTCGGGACACTTGCCGGTCGAATGTTGTGCTGCTGCTAAGATCAAGACTCACGCTTTGGGGCAGTGAGAGATGAGCTCCGAGGCATGCTGAAGGCTCTAAGGACTCTAAGGTTGCCTACCATAAGGGCGGGCTTTTTGTTGAGTGGGAAGTAGGCATCTTGAGCCCAAGTCCCAATGAGAAGTTGAGGTGAGGGGCGGTTGCGCTCTCTGGCTTTCGCAACAGGAAGAAGCAACAGCTTTCAACACAAATGCCCAGTGCTAGACATGCGGGCAAAACGAAGTGAAGCTTGGGCGTACGCTGCAGGAACTGGCTTTGTTGAAGTCGAACTCATCGCTCAAATGCATGTACGAACAAACTACCCACAATGATGGAGCTCAGATCCTGTGGCGGCCTGGAGCTCGTCAACTGATTTCATCAATTAATTCTGACGCGCTCCCCCCAAAAAATCTACACGGCAGCTTGGAAAGTCTTCGGAGCAGTTCTAAACCCTAAACTTCCAAACCGACTTGCAACCATCGTCTCCTCTCAACCGGGCGCAAGGCAAAAGATCCCTGAGCATGACTTTATGAAACTCCCCACAGGAGCATGCTTTGAAGTGAATCTCCTGCAATTTTGTACACTCGCACCAATAAAAAAGCCCTACTCCGTGTCTCAAAGTCTCAAAGGACTCGCATATCGTAGTGCTTGCGACACCGAAGACCGCACTTGCTAACTGGCCTTGGTGTCTGAGCTTCTTCTGGATTGCCTGGGCAGTTAGGGACCAGTTAGGGGCATCAGACTCTACTGTTTGAGGGTTCATAAACCCTAAACCCCTCTGTAGCCGATGAATTCCTCAAAGCAGGAGCCGGGACCAGCGGCCCACACGGAGTGTGGCTTTAAGGACTTAGGCTTTCGGGGCTTAAGGCCTCTGGAGTTGAATGTTCAGTGGCTTTAATAAGGTATATTTGGGGCTAGCTTTAGCTGTTTCGCTACTTCCTTCAGGGGCCCTTAGCCTGAGCCCCAGTCATCTTCAATATCTTTAAATCACTCTAGACCACTCGAAGTCTCTCTAAGTCGCTCTAAAGCTCTTTCAAGCTCTCTCAATCACTCCAAAGCTCTCTAAATCGCTCTAAGTCGCTCTAAGCCTCTCTCAGAGCTTAGATGGCAATGATGCTGTCCACGCCACGTTGCAGATGTTCAAGCTCTGCCAAAGTTCAAAGGTCGGATGAGACAGCCGAACACGTCACATCACAGCGTCAGACAATGCTATAAGGCTTAATTAAATCTGAAGGCTTCAACGAAGCCCGAAGGGATCCAGATCGGGTATCTTGTGGCTTGAATCTTGTCAACTTCACATCCCGGAATTCGGCATTCCCTTCGTGTGCTTGTAACAGGGTTCCGGGCGGGTTTGGGGCAAAGGACGGAAGCGGTTTAGAGCGATTTAGAGAGGTTTAGATAAACTGGGTCAGGATCGCCATCCCTCCCTACCTCGGTCCGCTGAAACCCAGCAGTCTGATACTTGCCCGTGAACACAGCACTCTGAGCCTCGTAGGCTCTCTTTCCTTTAGATGAACTGGGTCCCCCTGAACCGGGTCATCTGAGCACCCCCTGATTCGCAGAGCTATGAATATCCAAAACATAGCAGCGGCGATGCTGGCGAAGACAACATGTAGCACCAATGGCAATAACAAGGACGGAGAGGAGTCAGTGTAGCCCCACCATAATGATACTATAACTACGACAAATCGTCTCCAGTGCTTGCTTTCTGTTTGCACGCACCCTCCTGCCATCAGCCATCGACCATCGCTGCCATTTCGGGGGCAACTTTGAAGCGTGACCAATCCCAAACCATATCGACTTGGCAACCCCATGGTCTATAAAGGAAACGCTGGCCCAGATCACCATCCCTGGACCTTCGATGATACCTGGGTCAGGAGGGAGCGACTTGTCTGGGGCCATCAGTTACCGGCCTCGCATTCGTGTTGGCCTCTCGTGGCTAAGCCGTAAAACCATGCAAAAAAAAAACCTCCTGAACGTCACTCTTATGCCGACAGGGTGCCGTCCGGGCTCCAGCTCCTGTCCCTGGCTACTCACCATGACCTGGAGAGAGACGGTACGGACTTTTGAGTTCCATGGGAGTCAAGATGTTCAAGGTTTGTGGCCTCAGCTTTGTGGGAGAAGCGCTGGAAATCTCTGGTCCCAAGGCGGTCTTTGCAGGCAGTCTAGTCTAGCTGGAGAACTTCTCAAGTATGGACTTTCGCATCTTTCACCCCCCCGATTCACTGCGCCATCCTGTATGCAAATATTAAACCACGTTATAAGGAGATGTTGTAACAGCAACGTCTGTCTTACAGCAGTCACCCCATGTTTAACTCTGAGCAGCCGGGCAGAATCGACTCCGGACTGTGGCCACTGGCTTCGTGGCTCTCGCTACACTATCCAGAACAGCTGCAGGATTCGCCGGCTTCGCCAAGACACGAATAGTGAAGGGTCCGACTAGCTATACAGTCTTGAAAAACTCGACCCTGCGAGGTGTTCCTGTAACAAGACATCGAGGCTGAAAAGGTGCAAGAACCTGTGCACATCGGCCGAACAGCGGCACCACCGCCACCACACGACCGTCACCGTCACTGCCATCACCACCACCAATGACCGGAAATCAAGATCAACCAAGCGCAGCAGCAACAAAAGTGGACAAGCCAGCGCACACAAACACCGCCACTAAGACCACCCGGCTCCACGACTCCGTAAGCATCTACGATCAGAGTCAACACCATCGCCGGCGTCGCTGCCAATTTCACCACCATATCATATGACCATCGACACAAACAGACACGCCCAGAAACAACGGGAACAACCATGAACCCACGATCAAAATCACCGAGGCGACAACAACGCCAACAATACCGAAAGCTGACGACACTGAAGACGACAAACAAGCAATCACTAACAACTAACAGCAAACTGCCGCACATTTGCCACCCACGCACCCACTCACCCACCCACCGACCCCCCCGACACACACACACACAGACGCGCACACACACACAAAGACGCGCACACACACACACAAAGACACGCACACACACGCACACTCAATCACACACACTCACACACTCACACACACACACAATCACACAGACGTATGTGCACTAACAAGCCGAAGACATACTCACACAACACATCTACAGATCAATGCAGCCAAGACATATACACTGCAAGACTCAGGGCTCGTGAAGAGGCAGTTCCTTGGCCTCGAGCGAAGAAAAGTTATCTAAAACCCCAGCCCGGAACTCGCAGACTTCCTGTCCCAATCTCCAGCAAAGGAGTATCCCGCCGCATCTGTCGTCACATGTCCTGCGAAGCTTCGGTCACGCATGTCTAGAAAATGTAAATTTATTGAAGCACACGTGTAGCTCGGGGTGCTTCGACCAAGGGTGCCAGTTTATACTTCACATGTATACTTGCCGGCGAACCAACACGGTCACAATATGATGGTTGCCTGAGTGTTCAGGATGTCATGGCGCCAGGTTCTAAAGATGCATATCGGGACAGCTATGTCCCAAAGGGGTGTCTGTCATTATTATCTGCTAGTGCACCTCACGCCGTCACCCTGCCGCTTGTGTATAAGCCTCAAACATGCTCTTGCTCTGTCTCAGACATAGCCCTCTCCCTTCGTCTCCGGCAAAGCTCATTATGGGAACAAGCACATAGCCTATCCAGCAATGCATTTCACAAGCTGCATGTACCATGTGACCGTGCCGAGCACCAGGATATCTTTTCAGGCGCGTCTTTCGTTCGCCACGCAGCATGTGTTTGCGGACCTGGTAGGTGTTCTTACATCCTCAGGCAAGTGAAAAGTGAAAAGGCAAATGTGCCGAGAACGCCCCGAAGACAAGCGATTTGTGAATTTAGCCACAGGAGAAGGACTTGCATGGGCAACACCACGAAAGGAGCCGTCCTGGGTACATCAGCAGAAAGAAAGTAGATGTATAGGTCCCGGTTGGTGGCATATGTGACGCTGAAGTCTAAAGTGTAACTAAGGCTCAAAGTCACAGAAAGCAAGCAACCGGGACGGGGAAGCCGAAGACCTACAAGTTCACCTAGTGTAGGCCTTTCAAGTCAAGGACTGCATGCAGCAATGTGAGGCTCCGTCGCCTCAACTTCTGAAGTTTCGGCAACCGCTCCGCTAGCATGTGTGCAAAAGCCCTCTCGGAGCTTTCAAGAGAAGTCAACATACTGATCCGCTGCCTGCTGGCCCTTCAAAAAGCAGAAACACGTCCAGCTTCAGGTGTCTCAGCTCTGTTGGGCAACGAAAACATCGGCTGCCACAACGTTTGGTTGACAACTTCGGGCGGAAATACCATGCCATGTGGCTAGGACTGCAATTGAATGTCTAGTGAAAGGAATGACTATGTCTGCCGATTCGACGCATAGTTGCAACCTGGACTCGTCATCGTACGCGGAGGAAGAGGACACGTTCTTGTACGACCGACTGACGGGCTTCAACCCGTGATCCGTGCACATACTTTGCCTACACGAGTTGCGCAGGCAACTCTGTTTTGACCATGCGACATGCTTCTTCTTCGTTGATGCCCAAAAAGAGGAGTGCGATTGTAAGAAGCTCCAAATCTGTCTTCGGAACCGTCCGGTAGCTGATTCAACCAAGAGCCAAACCTGTCTAGCAAGTCCAAGTCGAATTCAAGCTGCTGCTTTGGCTGTGCTCCCTAGCCTCCCCCTGCACCCAAACCGTAGAACCGGGCACAGGTGGAAGGCTAGGAGTATGTCATTAGTGACCAGCTTTGTCTGGTTCGGAGTGAAGACTTCTGCTTGGTGCAAAAGCCCTACGTGACTTGAAAAAGCTCGGGGAGGACCCCGAGGCGGGAGGAAGTGCATCTCACAATAATAAGCTCACAGTACCTAGTGGATTCCCTCGTCCCATGTCTATGTAACAGGTCCTCCAGAGCAGGATAGCTCAACATGACGGCTCTCCGTGCCATTGCCGGCAATATTCAGTCATCTCTTATCGCATGAGATATGTCCCATTGATGACTTATGTTGACACTAACCCGACTAAAGTTCTAAACCGACGAGGCCCGGAGAAGGCCAAACAAGGCCGCAACGATATCGGAGGCTTCAAATCCCCAGCTAGCAGGAAATTCCAATTTGCAATGTTGGGTTCAGGCTTTGACATTTTGAGCTTCCGGCTTTGGGCTGGAAGTCTTGGGGGCTGGAAGACTACTCCACGCCTGCGGCCGGGTTGTATTTTACAAGTTCCTCAGAAAGCAAATACAGGCTTGATAGGGGGGTTTAGGGTTTCAGCACTCACACTCGGACTTGCCTAGGCGGGGGTTTAGGGATTAGGGGTTTCGGGGTTTAGGGTGGTGAACCTATGGAAGGCCGGAGTCATCAACTGCACATGTTCAAGTATGCATCCATCTACGAGAAAAGACTGACAAACAACAGTCCTGTACATTGTATTTATGCGAGTACGTGTGTGTGTGTGTGTGCGCGTGCAGTATACATGACATATACATGTTAATGTTGATACCCTTGTACATTACAAAGATAACCAACGAGACTTTAGGTGAAAGTCATGTAATCTTACACTTCTGATAGCTAGATATATAGAGATGAAGGCATTCTACGATACTTACAGTATCAGGCTTGTAGCTTAGAGTTTAGCCCGAGTCCAGGTTGTGCTAAAATCTCAGGCGTGTACTGGCTTTCCAGTTCTCCGAGACACCAACTGGTCCCCACAAATACGATTAGTGTGTATATATATATATATACATAATATATATAGAATAGAACCACCGAATTTGCCAGCAGATTGAAGGCTCTTTCGGGTGATTAGCATGCCTCCGGGATTCGATTGCGTGTCGCCAAAACAAAGCAGCTGCCGCCTCTTTGCCAAATGGGCGGCGTGCAGTGTGCAGTAACCTCTTGCACCGTTTGATATGCAAGCTGACGGAGCACAGCACACTTTGAGTCAATTGCCTCCTGCAATGCAAACACATGCAAACACGAACTCCACTGAAACTGCCGGAAATCCACGATGCAAGGCTTGTCCGCCAGCTGAATTGATGTGGAGCGCTTTGCGCCTCGGCCCCTTCTGAGCCTAGAATGGATGCGCGCGCCGCAGAAAGCCAGAAGAGGGCGACTACTGCTAGGTTCAACTGTCAGACCCACCGGTTGCAGCAGATTCCCGAGTATACGGTAGATTGAGGCTTGGGATACTTTGATCGGAGTTTCATCGTCTTGAAGCTTCGCAGAGACAAGGGTCATCAACACAACAGGGTTCAGGTCTCGACCGATCACACTAATTACATCGAAAGGGCAACGGCACTTATGTCATAACAGGATGCTGTGATCATCTACAGTCTACACTGAGTCTATACTGAAAGTTTTGTGTAAGTACACGACCCAACCTAGTTTCCCTCTAAAGGCATCGACATCTGTGCAACGCAGGGGTGTTCGACTCAGGCCGCCAAGTTCAGCCTCCACAGCAGAACAAGCATGGCGCAATCTGGAGGGGTTTCCCCACAAGTTTGAGAAGAGAGGTGCGAAGCGGCAGGACATGCGGTTGGGTTTGAGCTTGTGGCCCGTGCATTTGTGTTTGCAAAAGCCAGTACAGTCCGGAGGCATGTCTCTGGTCATACGCTGGTCACAGTCGGCTCGTCAACTTCATCAACACCAGAGCCAGCAACAGCGGTAGCAACACCATCGTGGTCATCCAAATCCTCATGCCCAACGTCCTTCTCCTCCTCCTGCTCATCTCACCGCTGACTAACACCCAACCTCACTGTCCTACTCCTCCTCATATCATCGCCATCTAACTCGCACCCAACCTCATCGTCCTCCTCCTCATCATCGCCATCATCACCGGGTTCCTCGGCAATGCTGTGCACGCGCTCTGAATCCTGGCAACCGACAACGTGGCCGAGTGGTCCCGATTCACACAAAGCTAGATACCGACACCAATAGCAGTCATGATGAACATGAACGAATGTAAATGAATGATATAGACCACACGAGTTCTAGACTTGTGACAGCAAGGCCTCAGTCTTCATAGCTCTCTGGAGCCGCCGCCTGCAGACGAGCCTGACATCATTCCCGTTGCTGCCATGGCTACTTCATGACGCTACCAGAGAATGGTTACTGTTACTCTCTACGTGGGTGGTTCTCTGAATCAGGGTCCCGTTAACATAGTGTGGCACCCTTATAAAAGGACCCGGAAATGACCCAAATTTACAGCCACTATGTCAACACCCTGAATCTGCAGTCAAAGTGTCAGCCAGTTCTTCTCGTGTTCCCTCCAGCTCCTTGGATGCAGATCATGGAGGGATCAGATTGGGGCCATCAGTTTGTTAAGAGCTCAAGCCCAACAAGCTTCAAGCCTCAAGCCTCCTTGCACTTCTCTAGCCCACCAGACTCAGACACCGGGAAGACGGTGCAAACGCCCGAACTCTGGAAATCAGGGGCACAGGCCTAGTATTCTTGAAACCTTCGTGCTTGCGGTTCAGACCTGGAAGCTCACACACGACGGACACGGGGCAAGAAGTCTCGGAGGCTGGCTGTTCAAAGGTTGCAATTAATGGCTTACTGTTTCGGTACTCGCCGGAGAGCATGTTTTCCAGATATAGCTTGGTGGGATTAAGAACCTGTGCAAAAATATAGTCTGCACGACATAACCACGAGCGTACCGGTCAGCATGCGTTTTGTGCATTTCCCGGCCATGCTTGTGACCTCCTTCGCTTCCGGGAACATGACGGATGGCCCACTACACATCACCGCCCAGAAATCGTCTCGGCTTGGGACAGCCGATTAGCCGCCTGGAGCACGTTCTCAACATTCGGCAGAGAACTAGAACAAGATGAGACGGAGCTGCGTCAGAAGCTGCTGGGGTGGAACATGTAAGACCCGCGGAGCTGAGCCCTTAGCCAAACCTGAAGCATAAGGGTCTTATGCCCAAAGGTACCAACAAACGCGCCCGCCCCCAGTAGCATTGCCTGGAGTACCAACTGCGTCAATTGGTTTTCTCCGTCGACATCAATGCCCAAAGTCCTGAACTACGAACCGTAAACACACACCCTAAGTTGAGAACGAGCATCGGCTTGTGATCCCAAAAGCTGGCGCAGGGTGGTCACCTGCAGCAAGCACAGGTTTCAGCACGCACACTCCGGAGATGCCTGGGCGAGGTTCCTGGTACGACGAACGCACATTGGCGAGGCCACAGCACAAGCACAGGTCTAGGCTTTAGAGTCTGGTGGTCTAGCCGTCTAGCCTTTACCGCGACACAAACACATCAGCGAGGTGCTGAAACGTGCTGCGCGAATGCCACAACTGCGATATGAGAGGCCAATGGAACACTGCAGATATGCCGCTGAAAACTCCGGGATGCCCTGATCTTATTCGGGTAGCAGGGGTGAATAGAATCACATCCGAACCTCGAGCTCTAACAAATAAAGGATACGACCACACAAAACAACAGAAAGCAGAGACCCTGCTAGTTGGAATTGCACCCCCTGGAAACATTACAACAAGCACTACCGTTCACAGGGCAGAGGGCAGGGCGGCCCAGGCCAGGGCAGGGCAAGAACGGCAGGGGGCGGGCAAGGCAAAATAGCAAAGCAGGGCGGGACAGGCCAGGGCGGGGCAGGGCAGGCCAGAGCAGCAAGGCAGCAGCTGCGAGTAAAAGCAGGATACACTGCAACAACAACAGCCGCAGCAATAGCAGCAGCCAGAAAGCAATAAACGTATGAGTGTGACAGAGATACGTGACTAAACACCACTACAGAAACAAACATCACCAACACACCCTCCTCGGAAAGCAATGGATCCAGCACCACAACCACTGGCTGGCCTCTGCCACGAGAATCTGAATCTCTCTCCCTGCCACCAGCCACCCACCAACAAAACAGATCAAAACAGCCTCTGAACATCACAAAACGAAAACAGAAAGCAGCATGTGAGTTAGCAGCACCAGCANNTAAATGACAGGCGTGCCGCTGGACAACTCTGAGGACTGCGACTGCAACAAGTGCTGACCGACATTGGATTACCCTTTCCTGGAAACTTCCACACTTGCCGTAGGCAGCAAGCCCTGAAAACCCTCCAAACCCTAAACACCCTAAACCCTAAACCCCCCCCCCCCCCCCCGCCCCAAACCCAGCCCTACCTCCGGACTCGCCGGGCTCAGGCATGGCTCTTTATTGCCACCTCGCCGTCCCGGGTTCACCGAGGGTGAGGTCACCAGGCCTCCAGGGGGACGAGAGGATGGTGCAAAGGCCTTCTCTATCTAGAAGATGCTTAGGCTACAGTTGATATCGTACATTTAGTACAGGGACTATAAAGGGATATGACCATTAGGTTTAGGGTTGACTGGACCCATAGGAATGGGTTGGGGTGCCCGCAAGCATAACGGCCATGATGACATGCTGACGCTAGGTCAATCTGTGAGTTGGGGCTTTTAGGGTTTAGGGTTATCTCTAGGTCTTCGAGATGTACTTGCGACCTCCTGATTAACCTGACCTACGCCGCCAAACCCGAATTCCTCACCCCAGACCAAGCCCTCTAGACCCTACCCTTCAACCATAAACCCTTTTGCAGCAGGCTTCAATTGGCTGGGAAAGCCGGCGTCAAGTCCTGAACCCTATACAACCTAAGCCCAAGATCACAGGACAAAGGATGCCACACCCTGGATTTTTTTGGCTTGACCGAAACGAAAGTTCTACAGTTCTACGTTGTCAGCCCTGTACCCCGCACCTCCCATCCGTATCTAGTCGTAGATATCCCGAAACCTACACTCCCTAAACACTAATCACCAACCCCCTGAACACTAAACACCACCTGGACCATGTACTCAATGTGAAAATTTGCCGACCTCCTCCACTGCTGGGAGATTGGGCGTTGACGAAACCTGGGTGTTCAGGACTGTGGTCTTTAATAGGGTACAAGCTTTATGCTTCTCGTCTGGGGGTCTGCGAAGTAGTAGTAGGAGGAAGAGGCGGAGTTGCTGCTGCTGCTGCTGCTACTACTACTACTACTACCACCACCACTACTACTAACTCCTGTTCCTGGTCCCTGGCCCTGGCCCTGGCCCTGGCCCTGGTCCTGGTCCTGCTGCTGCTGTTGCTGCTACTACGACCACGACTACTGATGGAAGAGCCCGAACTCCTCAGCTAAGGCACCCACTCCTTGTCGAAAGTTGACCATCAAGGGACGTCAAGAATCAAGAGCAGAAACGAAGAGTTCTTGTGGCCGAAGAAACCCGCAAACGGAGCTACTTCAGCTTGGTGCAACACTATAGTGCCTAGCCTGTAAACCTGCACCAGAAACCTGTCTGCACAAACCTTGCTGCATTTTAAACCTTCAGTCTACTCACTCCTTTTCTACAGAATCCGCAGTCTTTAGCAGCACATTCGCTGCCCCTGCTGGCCGAGGCACTGCGCATGCTCATACGGGACCTGCACAAGCAGTCCATGATTTTCGTGGGTCAAGGTTACTCCTTCACTTGTTCTCCCGTTTCTTTGTGTGGGAAGAGACAGGGCGATCGGCCACCAGTTTTTTGGAGCCGACACATCGCCGAGCCTAAACCTGAGCGGCCAGCACAGAAACGGAAGCCGTTGTCAGGGGCCGTGACCGCCAGGCTGAGAGGTTCGATCCGGCTTTAGCACCTCGATGGGGACATTCCAGCCCTCGAAAATCAGATCAACAGCCCTGCGCACCGTAAGAGACGGAACACCCGTTTCTTCGGTACGAGTACCTTCGCCTCTCTGCGGTTAGACCCTCCTCATATAGATATCCATGTCTACAGCAACAAGCATCATGTCAGGGGTTCTCATGATGTCAAGTACATGTCTCAAGGCTTCGTCGGTAAGACCAGAACACTGCACCACCATTGAGAATCTTAAGTCTCGGAGCGTGTACTGAGAGCTTCCTAGAACAGAGACCGGCTTCGGATCTGTCCGTGAGGGTTGGTGAACTTTCGAAGCCGCATACGAGCATCAGGGCATTGCAGTCAAATAAAGAATCAAGAAGCCAAGCCTAGAGTTAGTGAGAAAGAGGAGATGCAAGCGAGCAGACCATCCAGCAGCAGGTCAATCCATACCAGTAACTAGCTCAAAGTATCCGAAACTCAGAGCCCGGATCCTGAACCGAAACACTCCAGATGCAGAACCCTCACCACCTAAACCCCAAACCCTGAACCGAAAATATTCAGAGATCTCTGCCTGCACGGAGACGGAACATCTGCTGTCCAGCTCGGCGGCGAGCGACCTGGAAGCGGCCCTTTCAGGGTCCTTTTTGTAAGCGTGCCATACTACATGGTTTTGGGTTTCAGCACTCACACTCGGACATGCCTTGGCGAGGAGTTCTGGTACGACGACGCACATGGTTTTGGGTTTAGGGTTTAGGGTTTAGGGTTTAGGGATTGGGGACCCAACACGGGACCCTAATTCGGAGAACTACTCCAATCCAGAACTCCGCGTGGTGGAACTGACAAAAGCAATGCTGCCCTGAGCTGCGTCTGTATGCAATCTAACCGTAGAAGTCCCCACAGGCGCGCGTGGCATAGTGGATTACATAGTACAGCAGTACAGCATCGACGGGGCTGTGGCTTGATTGGATCCCAAACGACAGCGAGTTCAGGCTGGGGTGGAAGAGAGGAAATAGTTTGAGACTGGGAGAGCGAGCTGCAACAACCAATGCGAGACTGGGCATTTCAGAAACCTGTGTTGGAGCCTCTGCGCGTGCGCGCATAGGGCATATGAACATCCATGCAACAATCCAATTGCTCGTACTAGCTCAGACTCAAGCATCCTGAGATTTCGCTACTGGACAGCCTGGTCGGTTCTTTCTCCGGCCCAAATGCAGGAACCGTTTCCCCTTGAGATAGGAAACACAATCTCTGGATACAGCAAGTCTAAACTTTTATGCGCTCAGAAGGGGGGCTTCGCAGCGTTTGGTCTAGTCAAGCGGCATGGTGTCCGCGAGGATGCATCGCCTCCGAATGGTGCCTGCCGAGAATGCTGGTGGCTTCGCAGCATGGATGGGAACCCCTCCCACCATGCCTGATCAATGCCAAGCCAAAATCATCAAGCATCCAAGCCCGAAGCCTCTTACAATTTTAAATTCATAATCGTTTTGCTCTTCAATCTTAAAGTACATCTCAATACAACACCACCCTAGCCCTGCGCCGGCCTTTGGCGAAGTCGCAAGCAACAGGCGCTTTGCCGAGACGTCAGGCGAGGCCACGGCGGCGTTAGGCGAGGCGTATGGGTAACCCCTGAGCGGATTCTCATCATTTGTCTCAGTCTATAAAAATATGTGGTGTGATGCTACGCTTCGGTTTCTGGGGAAACTTGTGTACGTCTCGGGTTCTGGCCTCGCAGACGCGTCGCAGGAAGGCTTTGATGTCGGAGACGGGCAGCCAGGATACCCCAAGGCTCCTGAAAAGACTGCCGAGTCAGCTGCAGAGATTCCATCTGCGACGTACGTGCCTTGTTAGTAGAGCGATGGGGTTTGAGGGCTTTTGCTGGAGGGCATGCGAGGGGTCGGTATCGTATGCTCGCGCTTTCATCTACAAAACCCAACTCACTCATTGCCGGCTCAAACCTGCTTCTTTCTGTATAACCGTGGCGGCTCCCTAACCATCAGCTGTTCAGATCAACCCAGCCCTGCTATGGCGAGGCCATGACGCAGAGAGCTTTGCAGTAGGTCTTCGAAGTGACTTGAAAATCCCCGATGCTAGCGGCTAGCGCGCCTGGTGGCAGGAAAAGGCCCTGCTTGGGCTGGTCCGCGGGTGCTGTGCTCATGATACCTGCACGAACGAATCGATTCTTGCATGCATGCGTGCATGCATACATAACATGAGCATGTGTATACATACATACATACATACATACATACATACATACATACATACATGCATACATACATACATAACATACATACATACATACATGCTTTTGGGCCATGGTAGATGCAATTGTAGACATGAATGGTGGTGGAGAAGATCAGAACAAGTGCTCTTAAAGTTCCGTGTAACAGTAGTTGAGTCACAAGTCGTGACAACTGGTCCTTGTTTTACACGTGGTGCGTACGTATTCCAATTCATTCCAACCAAAGCCTCAGCTAAGGGGGGTGCAGAGCCCACCACAACAGCGAAACCACAGGGGCGGGATGGGGATGCAAGGGGGAAGGTTACCACCACAGCCTCACAAAGGGTGCGCAGGGGGCAGGGGGGGAGGATACCATGGGGCGGGGAGGGGGGTGGGGGTGGCAGCCCTGCATCATACGTTGCATTACATTACATTTACATTACATTACATTGCATTACATTACATTACATTATGTACATTACATTACATTACATTCATACATGTGTGTGTGAAGCATGTGCAGATGCATATTTGATCACAGTATGTTATGTTCATACAAACGACATGCACACAAACTTACATCCCGGCATATGACAAAAAGATATACACGTCATCACTCCCGTTCCTTCCCTGTGCTTTTAGCTCTTGAGCTCTACATATCCGGCCTGGCCAATTACCATCCGCCCCTGGAGAGGGCACCGTGCCGGGGCCTGGCTGAGGTTAGGCTTGAAAAGGGTTCGCGGGGGTTTCTATGGAGTTGCAAGTGTCAGGTGGGGTGCTGGGATTCGGACTTGAAGGGGTTGGGCTCTTTAGGCTTCGGCTTCAAGCTTGGGTGCTGGAGAGGTTGGAGTGCTGCAAATCCAGGTGCAAAGCCAAATCCAACTCTTGCACTTACATGGCTGTGTCTCTGGAAACATCGGCCGGAACTACTTCCAACCTGATCTCGGCATCCGTGATTAGCAGTACCTGTTGCGTGGCCCTTAGGCAGTATACCTCGAAGTGCTAAAACCCTAGAGCCCAAAATTGAGCTATCTCATGTCGCAGCTGACTTCCATGAACCGAAGGACGTATCCCTGGGCGGTTCCGTAAGTCATGGGATGCCTTACCTCATCCCCAAGACAGGAATTACGTCACTCTTATAAGAGGGCTCCAGGGGCCTCAAGTCAGACAAGTACATTCCAAGTGTGTGGGGCAGGTTTGGTGGTCAAAAATCCAAAAGTGTAGCACGAACAGCTACCTGTGTAGGTCTGCGTCGGGCTCTGGCTACATTCCACGCCAAGCTCCTGCCAGGATTCAAGGGCTGGCTAATATGGACATACCTCACATGCAAACATATCTGTACATGTATGTTTGTATATATTTTTCATGTCTTCATACAGTCACATAACATGTGCATGCTCCTACATATGTGTATATATATACAGAAAATATATCTGTATATATATATACACACACACACTTGTTCCGACATGGTGCTGCATCGGCTGACATGCAGTAGGCGTCTTCTGGCATGGACCCACAGCTTCGCATCCCATGCAGACTGAAGTCCTTAACCTCAGTGTCCAAACTCCAAGCCCTGAGCCTACTAGTGACCCCATGGCAGCGTCTTCGCGATCTTGTTCTCCTTAGTAACGTTTTAATTCGGAAACTGCAGGAGCAGGTATACCCTCGCTAAACCCTGAAAGGCTATAAGCTCAAAATCTTAGACCTCAGCCCCTGCCCGTCCGCGAAGGTGACGGCAGTGGGTCCCCTCGAGTTCACTTGCTGCTGCGCAGCCTGAGTTGGTAGGGCATAGACATTTCAGGGTTCAGACTTTTTGTTTGTCTCATGGTTTCGTTCATAGCCGGCTGCTGGTCCTGTGCTTGGATGTCTGGTTTCTGCTGGGAATGTCAGGAATGTTTTGTGCCTGAGAGTCAGGCTCTGTCGTATCCGTCTCACTGTCGGGGTTAGTTGAGGCCGAGGCCGAAGGGACACAGTCGATTCTCCGAAGGCATATGATTCATATGATACCCGAACAAAGAATTCCACAAACGGCACTGCCACCACGCGCAAACACCACCCTCGCCGTGACTAGCAGCAGAAACAAGCAACGGCAGCAGCACCAGCAGTAGCAAAGAAGCCGATTCCGGTACGTACATGCTCTTGGCTTGCATGAGGCTAACTTCTTCTCTCACCTTTCCTGATGCAGCAAGATAATACAGCATGCTCGTGGAGCAAATTAAAGCCAGATCTCTCGCCCTTCCAATCATTGATGCCTCGCAGAGCACTTTGAAACGGACTTACAAGCCAGGATACCACCAAAACGCATCCAGGCTTCATGTCTTGCTATGTGTGCTACAGTACCCATTTGCATGTCATGCTGTCAAACTCGAGCGATGACCGCGATGCGCCTTCTGCGCCTCACGCCGACGCCGTGCGCGGCGCTCGGCGCGGCGGCCACTGCGGCTGGGAGTCGTCGCTGTGCTTTTCACCGAACTGGCGCGTAGCCACATGGTATGTCAAACGAACAGCAATCCTGAATGCATTTTCTTAATTTCGGTACTGACCCTTGCCCCAGATCGGCTTCCGATGCCTGATGCCTTTGGCGGACAGTGGCTTCAGAGCCCGCTCTACATGATGCTGTATGTTTCTCACGTTATCTAGCTATAATCTATGTCAGTATCCATATCTGTACCCATAGTTGCATATCTTCTATGCATGCATATGCATATTTATGTTCCACATCTGAGTTTCTGTTAATAAATACACAGAATATACTCTCGAGCTTTACACATCGAATGTCGTCTTCATTCGTGTTGTGGTAGACACGCGGTATTTCCTTACCTAGTAGAGAGCAATTACTGCATTCTTGATTCGGCCCCTGATCCTCTCATGCCGGGCTGTCGGGGGCCATCTTTTCCATGCGAGTGCCGGGTCCCCACGGTCAAGTCGACTTAAACTCTCAGGTGCGAAACAAAAACTGTGCACCAATATCGCTCGCTCCTTATCGGATCCTACCCGCCCGAAAAACTGGATCATGCCAAACAAAGGAACAGCATGTGGATGCAAGCAAGCCAGCTTTGCGGAGAGAAGGGAATGTTTCCGTCTGCATCATTGTAGTCCTCGAATTCCTCCTGCAGGTTGCATTGGTGTGGGTCTCATGTGTGAGGCAATCTCGGACAGGGGCCCGAGTTGTCGGCGCTCTACGGGATCCTCACCACTACAGCTGCCACACATCACATGCCTGCGAAAACAGGGAGAACATTGAAGACGAAGACTTCTTTCTCGTGGCATCTACTCTACACCTGAAGAAGGTTCAAAGTCTGACGAAGGTGTTGGTCCAGCTTTTAGGTGGACCTCTTTGGCGTCCCACCCGTGCTGATACCCTCCTTGTCTTACATGGCGATTTATCCGGAAAACCTGTCTGTGGCCAGTAAGTGTAAACATAAGCCAAGTTCATATGCCAAGTTCATATTGTAGGCTCCCGGCACTACTGCATGCAACCATAAGAGACACGTCTGGAGCTGTAGGTCCGAGGGTTTCGATGAATCATCGGGGTTCGGGGCTCTAGCATGTTGATGCCTCAAGCCGCGGGTTGGAGCTTGGCTGTTCGGACTTGTGAGCTCCGACTAGGAATCATGAGTAGAAGCTCGTGCCCAACATGACATGAGTATAGTAAGCCCCAAAAAGTTGGAAACCGGATTAAGGACAAATAGTGCTGGGATTCCTTATACATTACTCTTAAGGATTGGGGCTATTGGGTTTCCAACTTTTGGGCTTCTACTGTAGGTCCCAAGACCCTAACACCTCTGAAGACCAAGACATGAACAGCCCTGCTCTCCTCGTCTTTGATATCCTCGGTCCAGACGTGCCCAGATCCGTCAACATCTCCGAACCCCGAGGTTGTAAGGTCCACAAACCCTCAGAATCCCGATTACAATCATAGACATAATGTCATCATTGCTGATGTTTTTGACTGCTGTCATCAGCGAGTCTGTTACCCAGGTCGAACCCGCACGTGGAAATTCCTCCAAAGGTTTCGATCGAGGGCTCTCTCTAACGCGAAGCCTCCTGCAGAAGAACCCATACCTCTAAACTCTAACAGAACGAGCACACTCCGTACTATTTTGGTTTGTTATATGCTGGATGGTCTGAACCCACCATCGAGTTGAATCTCGATTCCGTCTATGGAGCCGCAACTTTCGAATGCTAGACACCGGACACCAAGCCCAACATAAAGCTCGTACGATGCCGCCCTCAGACAACACATGCACACACACACACAACACACACACACACACACTTTGAATAATCTGCACCTTCCAGGACCCTTTGAACAAAAAGTTCGAACCAAACATAGAAACCATCCAGTCATTGACAATCATTCCCCGGTCCGATCGAATAAACCCCCTTAGCCCGAAACACACATCTGGCAGTTTCGGAATGTATGCAGGCCCCTTCACAAATTGCAAGCAATAATGGGCCCCTCTTGCAACGACACCTACAACAAAGCCTCTTATGCCATTTTGCCGGCCTAGCAGCGCACCAAGCGACGGATTCGCGCTTCTGCAAAGGCAACACCGGCCCGGTCTTCTCTTGCGTCCCGCCGACCTCTGGGGTTCATCATGCTGAAATCTCCCGATTACAAGGGACACCGCCACAAAGGTTTCCCACCAAAGGCAAGCGCTACTACGAGATGTGTTCAATTTGCCGCAGTGGCAGCAGAAATAGTATTAGTTGTCGTCGTCGTCGTGGTCGTCGTGTCGTCGTCATGATGGTGGTGCTGCTAGTAGGAGCCGCCACCACCACCACCACCACCACCACCACCACCACCGCCAGCAGCACCAGCAGCAGCAGCAGCAGCAGCACCAGCAGCAGCAGCAGCAGCAGCACCATCAGCACCAGCACCAGCAGCACCAGCAGCACCAGCAACAGCAGCACCAGCACCAACAGCACCAGCAGCACCA
>CAJNJA010063764.1:5821-23209 GCA_905231915.1 Symbiodinium necroappetens
TTAGGGGTTTAGGGGTTTTGAGTTTTAGGCTTAGGGGTTTTGGGTTTAGGATTTAGGGTTTGGAGCAACTGTGTAGAGACCCTTGCAGCAAACCGTATCGTAAAGAACGCACTCTCGCTCGCCCCAAATCGCCACCCCTCCAATAATGGTGCCATAGTGTAAGTATAGAACAGCGTGTTGGGATACACTGGGCATAAGTATAACTTAAGTACACACACACACACATTAGAAGGGGATACCATGAACTCTACTCTAAACCCTAAACACTAGAAGGGGACACCTGTTGCTAGCTCGTCCGACCCTAGATTACCCAATCAGCGCCTGCGAAGACCGCTGTGAAGAAAGAGCCCCAACCCGCCACGAGCGCCAGAAGCCTCGCAACCCGGGTTTAGGGCTGTGGGTTTAGAGTTTAGGGTTTAGGGCTTATGGGTTGGCATGTGGTGCTGGACCAAAGCCCGGCAAGAGTCGTCATGATGTAACATGATGCGGAATGACAAGATCAAGATGATACTTCTGACTTATGACGAAGATGATGATCATGATGATACCAGTGCTGATGATCACAGGGTGATTACGGTTTTTGCTGGAGTGGACCAGCAGGCTATGCAGGGACTAGTGGAGTCGCGAGTTCCCTAACCCCTGAACCTGCCATGGCGCACTCGGAACGCGGAGTCTTTTACACGCAAGCAGCAAAAGAACGAACTGTGAAGTCTGTGCTACTTTGTGACATGTGTACTTGGACATGGCACCTAGTTAAAAACATGCTCAAGGCTGTTCTGTACTTGGGCCTACAAGCAAGGAAAACAACATATATACATGGCATGAGCTGCAAGAAGAGGCATGCACTTCAGCAGTTTTGGTGATGCTGGCGCTTATGCTTGGAAGCCTGGCACCTGGACCTTTTGCTCGACAAGCGCATACTCAAACCGGCACTTTACGGAAAGTGTTGGTGCCCTCGCTTTTCAGCTTGGGGCGTTAGCCATCACGTTGCTTTCATGCTCGTTGACGTCGTCATCATCGTCATCATGATATCATCATCTTCTTCTGTTCCTTCATCATCATCCCCGAACTTCCGTGAGTAACACCTGAGCAACCGAAAGTAGTATAGCTACCGGCAACGCCAAGCCACGTTGACTTGCGAGGCCACGGCTTGCCAATCCTGCAAAAAGCCACCGACGTGGCAGATCTAGGGAGCTTGGCTCTAGGATTCGGGTGGTAGGTTGCAAAGGGCCTTAAGACTCAATTGCAGGATTCTGGCTTCTGGGGAATGGATTTCCAATGTTGACGATTGCGGTTTCACAGCTCTTGCTTTTTGCAGCCTGACGGGTTTCGACGGGTTTGGGGAGCTTTTGGCAGGAGCGGCCAGTCACACGAAGACTCTCCAGGGCCATCAGTGGCGCACAGCTGTTCGAGCGCTGTCGCAAACTCACACGCCGCCTTATCATACCCGCTGGAACCTCCTGACCCTAAACCCTCTCAGGATGGCGCTGCTGCCGATGCCTATTTTTCGCAAGCCGGTCCTGTACCAAGCCCACCTCAGAGAGGATCGAAGAAGCGAGTCAGGTCTAGAGTGTAGGGCACGGTCAGGGTTTAGGGCTTTGGGTTTAGGGTGAGTTTAGAGGTTTGATGATGTCACTGCTGCGGTCAGCATGATTCGTCTCACCATGGTACTGACTTGTCTTTGCTGTCACCAGCTTGTTGTATTGCTGTGGCCATTACTGTTACTCTGAATCGCTTGGCCGTCTGGTGTCTATTCAAGCATGTCTGGAGCGGAAGGAGGTAAGCCGAAATTCCCCAGAGCCCGAAACCCGGAAATTGAAATCCGCAAGCCTCAAGCCAAACTTAAGCCCATTCCCCCCAAGAAGCAGCTCGGGAACCGCCACAGAACCCTCCAAAAACTTCCCTTTAAAGATCCCTTTGAAGGATCCCCCAACTCCCGGAGTCTTAGCCCCAAACTCCCGGAGTCTGAGCCCCAGGCATGCAGAGGAGATCCAGGGCGGCCAACACGACCAGAGCCCACGTAGCTCTTTCGTTCACTTGCGCCCACCTGCGCGGCTTTAGGGGTTTACCCATAGGCCCCTAAGTAGTTCCTTTTTATGGTTTATATTTAGACTCCTATAATCCCAAAAAGGAACTACTTAAGGCTTCGGGGCTTGAGGTATACGTATGTTGCGCAAGCCCCCCGTTCTTATCCTGACACCTTTTCCTCCTGTTTAGGGACTTAGCGCTTACAGTACGGTTTAAACGGCTCGTTCGAAGCTGCACTAGCTATACTTAATTGCTTAAAGTCTTTAGGCTTCAGGGGCGCATGCTGAGGTTTCAGGACACTCTCAACCCTAAACCCTACTCTCGAGGTCCAAACCGAAACTTCGTCGAAGGATGGCATAGACGCATGGGCGGCGCGGCCCCCTTTTGGGGGGCTGTAAAAAAGACGGATCCTGCTGAACCCCAAACCCTAAAACCCCTAAAACCCTACACCCTAAAACCCTAAACCCTAAACCCTAAAACCCTAAAACCCTAAACCCTAAACCCTATCCTGCTCTTTAGGACCCACGTCATCCCACGTCAGAGGACCCTTTCTTCATGCAACTCCCGCACGCACATCGAAGCCCAAGCATCCCCCCAAGCCCGGAATTTACCCAGAGACTCCAGAACCCCTTAGTTAAGGAATAAACCTTAATGTCTTTTAGGGTTCCTGTTATGATTTACGGCAGATTCCTTAACTAAGGGGTTTTGGAGTCTTTGGGACCAAAAATGACAAAACTTTGGGACCAAAACTGACAAAACTTGCGCCAGGTGACGAGAAGAAGTTGTTCGAGGCCAGAGTGGCCACCTGAAACCTTGAGGGCTTAGGGTTTAGAGCTTAAGGGTTTGGGGCTTAGGCTTTGGGCTTAGGGTGAAAGGTTTAGGGCGTGGGGCTTCGGGCTTAAGGTTTAGGGGTTAGGGATTAAGGAAACCCTAAACCCTAAACCCTAAGGGTTGAGAATTTCAGGGATTTTAGGGTTTGGGGTTTGCCCGGTCGGTTTAGGCCTTTGTTTTGGGGTTTAGGGTCTAGGGGTTTTGGATCTGAGGCTTGTTGTGCCGGCTTCTTTCTGTGTGCAGCAAAGTGTGTGGGTTTTGGGTCTGGGGTTTCAGGTACACAGTGTTCTGCAACAGTCTTTAATCTTTGCCACCGAAAACCAGACACTCACCGGGTATGGATTGCGTGGGAACAGGTGGCAGTGGCATCCGTCCAAGCTATCCGAGATGCTCAATGTAGTTGTGAGTCTCATAGACCAGGCGGTTCGCCACTGAGAACTGGATCCTTGTGGAAAGCACGAAAGCAACAGGACGATGGGGTTCCGGAGTCAGCTGCCTTCATGGCTGTTCCCTCCACTGCCTTTACCCTGATTGCTCCAAGAAACCTTCCCGGCTCTGAAACCCCCAAGTGCGGCACTCACTTCCCAATCTGTTGCTCGCTTAACCAGCCCGGCTCATGCAGGCCCACAGCAGGCAGCCTAAACCCTATACCGCCCAGCGTCGGATACTGCTTCACCGGTCTCAAATCCATGCAAAAGCAAAGAGCACTGACAACCTGGGCGCAGTCAGCATATGGTAGCTGGTCCATTAACGCTATGGGTAGATTTCTTTTCGGGTGAGGATCTCTTTAAGCGAAAAGTGTATATATGTGTATGTGTATATGTATGTATGTATATATATATAAACAATATACTATACTATACTATACTATACTATACTATACTATACTATAACATAACATAACGTAACATAACATAACATAACATGACATAACATAACATGGCATAACATAACATAACATAATATAATATAAAATAATATAAAATAATATAATATATTATCTAGACGTAAGGGTTGGTCCGAGAATGACAAAACCTCTGCAGCAAAAGCATCCTCCCTCCCAAGCTTCCCCTGCCCGGGACCTCCAATGCGACTGGATTTCAAAGAGGAGCTTCAGCCGCTCCAGCGGATCCTTGCTGTGACTAAGGGTTTAGGGTGGGTGCGACATGTTGCCTTCATATATGCACACTCTAAGCAGTTCGAAGGCGTGACCCCAACATCAGCCGACAGAAGAGATGGATCTGCGATAGACTCGAGCTGCATGCTCAACTCGCGGACATTCCCCTTCGGCCTGCAGAGGCATCTAAAGGTCATAAGCCCAGATTTCTTATGGGTGAACTTGGCTTCCCAGCTTTGAAATATACAATTCCTGATTCAAAAGAGTTCTGCGATTGTGCCGAAATGGCATGCAGGTCCTGCAACTGCATGCCACACGCACCCCCAAAAGTGACAAGCAAAAACTACTACAAAGTCTGAAAGTGAGCATCCCTTGGAGGGATCTACAGCGTTCCTTTATGGGCTCCTTCTTTGGGATCCTTGATTCAAGGGCTCCTTCCTGACACCCCCGAGTCCGATCTCAGGCTTCCACTCGAGGCAGTGTCGTCGCATCCAGGGCGTGGATGGTCCCCTGGAAGAAGGTCGGTGCGCTATTCCCTAAACCCCTAAACCACTATACACCCTAATTAAACCCCTAAACCCCTGTAAACCCTCAAGCTCTCTTGACCCTAAACCCTAGATCCTAAACCCTCAGCCCTAACCCTAAGGGTCCAAAAGACCCAATGATAAGGTACTTAGGTTGTGGATAGTGGCTCTCTAGGTTAAGATTTGGGAGAGTATATGATTATTAGGTACTTGGACCCTTAGGGTAAGCCCTATGCAAAGCCCTTGAATTCTGTTTGCTTTCGGTGTTCGAGAGGCTTTCAGCATGAAAAAAGGCCCTGCCTCGAACTCATCGACGTAGGCGCTGCCTTCACACACCGCCTGGCGATATTACAAAAGTGTATATTCTTATATGTTATCTTAATTATTCTTCTCCCTAATATGGTTATTACTACGGCTATTAGTACTACTACCGTTATTACTAACAAGATCATGATGATTGTGATTATGTTTATGACGAATACTAGTAATATCGCTACTATTGCTCTTATTCTTATTTACTGTTACTGTTACGATTATTACTATTCGAAGTAGTCCTACTCTTTTTTACATTCGGGGAAGGCCATGGCCTGGAGAACCTGGTCGGATGTCATCTCGGTGTTGGTCAGTTCCTGCCATGTCGCGGAGCCGGCAGTGAGCTTTTCTCCCAGGCAAAGGCCTTCAACCCTGAAGGTCCTGAGTACCTCTATGGGGGGCACTGACCCAAGCCACAATCGTAATTCCTACAATAGAAACCTTACTTTTGACTCTTAATCTATCTATCTATCTATATGTATATATGTGCGTGTGTATATATATATATATAGGTACTCAGGGCCCTTTGGGCAAGGAGCAGACGAACAAGAACTGCATGCATGCGCACAGACATACATGAGGTAGGAACTGTCAGCGCTGACTGCACTGACTGCACCATAGCTACATACATGTACACATGCCACCTGCTATACAGGTACGAAGTGGTCTGCTGGTTTATGCGAAACTCTCTCGTTAAGAGCACGCCCGCATCATCCCACCAGGTGCCTTGAAGATCTGCAGGAACTCATCCACCTGCAAAGCACCGGAACCTGAGTCCCGACTCCCGGGCTTCGGAATTCCGTCTTGCACCAGAGCAGCGGCGGTGCTGTTAGCCGTGGATCTTGCATGCCGGCATGACAATGCGCCCCTGGTGATCTCAGATCTCTAGCACCAAGTCGACCCCCGGCCAAGCAGGGCAAGAGCTTTAGGCTCTGGCCGGGCATCACCGTTTTCGCCAATCGCGGCCGCTTGATCCCCACCCTGTCAAGTTTGCCGTTTCCGTCGACAACACTAGCTTCGATCTCGTGCAGGCAGCTTGCACTTGGGAGTTCATCATGACCAGTGAAAGCCATGATGGGTACGAGTGGCCAGTGAAATGTAAAAGTGACTCGGAATGCTCCATTCTTGGCCGACACAGCGGGCAACAGTCCTTGCAGCTGCCTGAACAGCGCGCAGGATTGCAGCACCCCTACGACGCCAGGTGCCGACTCATGTTTTTGTTCTAGGGTATGGAGAAGCCCAAATCCTCGCCGAAAGTTACCTGGAATCCGATTTTCAAGCACGTCGCAGCGACTTCTGTGGCACTGGAGGAGGCAGCTCATAGCGCCGTCGCACCTGCAATGGTGCTGGGGACCTCGGGGTCTGTTTATGCCTCGAAGAGATTGCCACGGTTTAGACTCTAGGGTTTAGGGATGTTCAGGGTTTAGGGTTTAGGGCTTAGACCCAACATCTTTCCCAAGAGCTGCTCGGTAGCAGGTTTAAGGTTTGAGGTTCCTTCCAATGTCCGGAGCTGAACAGATCAGCTGCACACTCTCGTGCATGCCCATGAAAGGAAACACGGATGGAGACTGGCACGCCCAATCAAAACGAAGTGCAGAGTCAGGACATCCATGCATCGAGCTGGGTCTAAAGGATAGGTAGGGTCATCGCTTGCCAAAGGATGCATACGCAGGTTTGTTCTTCCCTAGGATTTCTGCAGCTGCCGACCTCCTGCGGGTCCTCGCGGAGGATCTGCAGCGCTCGGAAGCCGCTGATCTCGCGACGGGGAATGCTGCTTCAGAAAGAAACGGTTTCAGGGCCTCGCGTTCCACCAAATGGATAAGTTACAATAGCACTTAAGGGAGGAGCGACGTTCAAGCACATCATTGTGCAGGAGGTTGTGGGTGCCGGTGATTCGCCCCAATCCGAGGCTGCTAATGTTGATCCTAAGCATGCAAAAGACTTAAGAGTCTTGTATCATCTGCTAGAAGGAGGGACATGTCCCCAAAAACCTGAACCAAACACCGCCCTAACCCTACTAAACCGCTACACCCCGAAACCCTAACGCAACATGGCCTTCTGCGGATCCAGATTGAAAGTCGAACTGCCAGCCTCCTCACCCTGGACGTCAGGCGGAAAAAGGGATGGAACATGCAAGGAACGAGGCACACTCTGAAGACCCTCAGACCAAGGCTTTCGATACCAAAGGTGCCACCGGTTCATGTTTGTGCTGGCATGACTATGAGTATGGTATTGTCGTCGTTTGACTCTTTTCTTTTCTTGCAACAACCGTTACTATCTGGCCAGTAGCGAAAACGAACACGAGGACAAGGACGACGAGGATGACGGAGGTCGAGGAGCACGACAAGGACAAGTTTGAGGGGGAGGACGAGGAGCACGAGGAGCACGAGGAGAACGAGGAGGACGAGGAGGAGAAGCGGGAGGGGGAGGAGGACTACGACGCCGACGCCCGCACGAACAGTGTCGAGAATGTCTTTATCGGTACAAGTGTCGCCATAGGCCATTGACCTTCCTGGAGCAACGGAAGAAATAATGACGGCTCAAGCAGATCTCAAAACCCACAAAGCGTTCAAGCAAGCCACAAGTGGGGCTGCTGCCTCTTGTGGCGCGTCGGCTCCTGCCAAGAACCATCACTAGAAGCAAACCCCTGGGTTGTGCAGCTCAGGAAAAAAAACACAATCGTCCTAAAAGCCAGAGAACAGTAGCAGAATCATAAGCAGTCGAGGCATCTGCAAAACCCGGAAACACGACCAGCAGCAGCAAAAGCCACAAGGGGCAAGAACAGCGCAACAAAAAGGAAAGACGGAAAGCAGCGGCAACCATCCGTTGCACAACAACGCGCATGATAAGCACACCCAGATGTAAACATCGAATACCATTGCCATCTTGCGCGTTGTAGTTCTTAGCTTCAACCAAAACAGTGTTGATGCTATGATATACGACCATATACAATAATCTACGGTCGCAAACTACAACATACTATCACATGCCATAATATGCTACAACTTTTGTAAAATGCCATAGTTTGCAAAAAAAATACCATAGCATGAGCTTACGACCAGACCCTGACACACCGTCTGCCACATCATAGTATCTTTGCAGACCAGGTGTTGTCATCTATCTTTAGGATTCAGAGTTTAGGGCTTCCGGGTTTAGGGTTTCGGGTGGCGCATGGTAATCTTTTAGTGACTTTAGCGCGATAGCTGTACTAGGATGCAAGGTCTACTGATCTCCCAAACTGCTCCCGGCCTGGACTTGTCGCCACAACAGAGGCCAGGGCCTTTTGCAAGACGCCCAAGCTCGCGACGGAGACCTCCGGGGCTTTTGGGACCTTCTTGGGGGTACTGTTGATGATATAAATCCTGCATTTTACCCGAAGGACCCTAAACTATGGGAATTATGGTATATTCCTATTATGTGTGATGCAGGATTTATATCATCAACTGTAGTGCATGGTCCGACTGCACTTTATCACACTACGTTGTGCTCACTTCTAGTTTGGTACATATGTTCTGCACGACTGGTATGCCTGTCATAGGTTTGGACCCTCATCGGAAAAAGGTCGAAGAATGTGCTGTAGAGTATAGCCGCCAAACCAGGATACACGTTTCAGGCGGAACGGCAAGTAACAGTTCTACCGAGAAACCTGAAACTATGAAGGAAGGGTAGCCGCCGATGCTACCCGCTTATGACTGCTACGAGCAGCTTGCTCATGTGCATGCAGACTTGCGTGCTTGAGCTCTTAGAGTCCGTGGAAGATTATTTGAGTCTTGACCCGCCGTCCTCGCCGTCAGGCAAGGTCTTCTGCACCTGACCGAGCTTCTTGCAAACGGGGGCCCTGTGCCAACTCACAAAAGCTCAGCCATGGCCGAAGTACTTGAATATGCAGTAAGACCATCATCCACGCCTCCTCTAGTAGTGAAGGTCCGTCGACGGCCTGGAGCTTTCTCGCAAAAACCACATGTAGTCTGTATCTCCATCGAGCATCGACAGTAGACCAGGGACAGTCATGCGAGCATGCAAAACCCTAAACCCTAAACCCTAAAAACCCGAACTGCCAGGCCTTTAATGGCCAGCCATGCGCCGTGACAACGGTGAGGGCCGTGTCCAGAATCTGGCATACGGGCTGCAGGGTCTAGAGCCCAGAAAGGACGGTCCCCTGCCGATCCGCGGTTCACTTATTCGGAACGATCCGGCAGGATTAACCCTGGGCATTCGTGACACTCACCAAGCCGCATGAAGGAGGCTCTGACACAATGCATCATATGACGCCGAGGCATGCGCGATTGACCGCACGAGTACGAAAGGCACTCAAGGCACCTTTATCAACTTCAACAGGATAAGCTTGCTCTTGAATCACACAAGTAGCCTTAATCAGCAAAGGTTTGCCATGTTCTCTATTATAAGGACCTCAAAATAAGGTACCCTGAACCCTAAACCCTAAACCCCAATGTAGTACCCTATAATAGTCGGATCCCTTTTTTCAGGACCCCAAAATAAGGTACCGAACAGCCTGGGTCTTGAGCTTCTCCGGCATCAGACGCCACTTGCCATCCAACTCCACATACCTCAGGCCACTTACTCCATCCTGCAAATCCCCAAGACTCCAAAGGGCCCAAAGTAGGTACCATTTATAGACTTTAGACCCCAAAGTAGGTACTATTTGTATACTTGGAGTCTTAGGGAATGCAGGAACACTACAATCTCGAGGAGATATAGTTTACAGCGATACAAGCAAACCACCTGTAGCGGCGCACCTGTCCCTTGAAATCTTGCCTCCTGCAAAACACTAACAATGCCGGTAATCCAATCCCGCCACGACTCCAAGTAGTAGTCGTCGTCGTAGTAATAGCAGTAGCAGTAACAGCAGCAGCAGAAGCAGCAGTAGCAGCAGCAGCAGTAGCAGTAGCAGTAGCAGTCGCAGTCGCAGTCAAAGTCGCAGTCGCGGCAGCGGGCGGATGTGGATAAGGATGACGATGATGATGACGATGGTGATGGTGATAGCGGTGATGCTGATGATGATGATGATGATGGCGGCACTGCTGGTTGTCAGGTGGTGGTGGCGGCAGTGAGTTGCCTCCATCCTTCCTGTCGATGCTCTAACTTCATGTGCGTGTTGTTGCTGTAGCTGTGGGTGTCTGCCCTGTGGTGTCTTGGGATCCGACGGGCCGTCGTGCAGCACTTGTTTCAGCTCTGCTGTGGAGCCTGCCACATGGCACCTGAGCAGAAAAAACATTTCACTGATTCATCATAGACAAACACACAAAGACATATGCGCGAACACACACACACACACATCATGCCATGCCGAAGACGGGCTTTTCGCAGCGGGGGTCGTCAAGCGAGCCGTCCACCCGTGCTGGCAGCCACTCGCTCTTCTTCTGACCAGACAGCCCGGTTCAAGTTATCGCAAGGTGCCCATGATACTCTTGAGCGGTGCTGCATGCACCGTTAGGACAAAACAGTGCATAATATTCATATTTCGTAAACACCAGTTTAGTGCCCAAACAGCTCAAGGTGATTCTTGATTCAGCGACAGCCGCAAACCCCGTTGATGTCTCTCTTAACTACAACCACCAAACGCATCGACCGATGCTGGTGGTAGATGCAGACGTAGAAGTTCACGGAAACCTTCCTTCAGCCTTCAGCATGTCTAATTGGCAGGGTGTAAATGTGCAATGAAGCCCAATGACTAAATTTGTACATGCGCAGAAACACTTGGCCGAAAAAGCCTCTCCTTTCTGAGAAGAGCGCTGAAGCTCTTGGAAGGTCAGAAGCTTCTGCTGGTCCTCCGCAGCCACCTGACACGCATTTTGTGAACATTTATTCGCAGAAGACAGGACAGACGCACGGACTGAGGCTTACAGATGTCGACACAGAAAAGAGTCTCATCGAGGGATCAGCAGAAGAAAAGGGCACGGATAGTGAAAACTAACACAGACAGAGACAACCGAAAACAAAGAATGCGTTCGACATGCACGTGCCGATGTAGGAGGCGTCGAAGCCTTTGAGAGAAGGCAAGAGGGGCCCGGTTCTGTTAGTTGTCAAAACGTAGTAGATGTATCGAGTCAAGGGCACCTTTGATTCAGACTGTACTGCAGCAGTGCTGCCTGTCCGAGAGCACTGGGGCGCAGGAGCTCGCGCACCTGGGCACATTCACAAATTCGGCTGTACATGATTAGTTCAGACTCACCTACACTCCGATCGGGCAATGACCCAGGAAGCCTATGTGAAAGGTTTGCTAAACTAGCAGGAAAAGTGTTGCTACACGGTGGGTACGGATTTCGACGAGTGAGGAGCTGGTGGTAAGAACTAGGACCTAGGAGCAGCGACCATGTCAACAACAACAGCAGCAGCAGCAGCAGCAACAGCCACAGCAACAGCAGCAACAGTAGCAACAGTAGCAACAGCAACAGTAGAAATAGCAACAGCAACAGCAATCTGTGATGTTGAAACTCAACTGTCAACAGCGTTTGCAATAAACATAGCAATGGTAACACAGCTGCTGCTGCTGTCGCTGCTGCTACTCTATCACTACCACTACCACTACCACTGCTGCTGCTACTACTACTACTACTACTACTACTACTACTACTACTGCGACGACGACGACCACGGCTACGACAACGACTACGACAGCGACGCCAACGACTACTGCTGCTACGGCTGCTGCTGCGATCACTACGGCTACTGCAAGAATGAGCAAGTGTTCGAGCAGAAAGTGGACAACGCGCATGCAACTGGCCGTATCCGAACTAGTACATTGGAGAGTGAGAGCAACAGCAATGAAACTCGTGTCCGAAAGAACGGCTATCGATCCGAATCTCGGTCACACTGGAATGAAGAGCAAGCCTTGTTCATGTCCACCTTCTCTGGTTTGAGGATGAGCTGACCCCTGCACTGGGCGAAGACATTGCACCTTCATCAGCCCGAACGCAAGGGGCTTCAGCATTACTTGCTGCTGTTTGAGCTATTTTTCCACTTGCCACGCGACAGGAACACAGTGATGGATGGAACGGAGACTGCTCCCGAACTTCTGCGATGTGTGTGCATGCAATCAAGATGTACGCCACTTTGAGACTCTTTCAGCTGCCTGATCTTGCTTTCCTCGACGATACTTTAACTAAAGAGACCGTTTGCAAACCAGTTCAAATACGCATTGGCACTCAAACTTTCCCTCTGCTAGCTATGCGACTGGACTTGCTTGATGGATGCAATGGTTTATTGTCGCCCATGTTCTTACATTACCTCGGTATGGCAGCCGAGGTCATGAATCTGCTGATTCAGCCACCGATTCTGCTGCTGCTGCTGCTACCGATGATGGTTGAGTGATGCTGCTGACGGGTGGAAACGATGGTGATGCTGGCGATGTGAGGCTGGTGAAGAAGAAGAAGATGATGATGATGGTTTAAATGGTGATGACGATGATGATGACGACCATCGTGATGATAGCGCTGCTGGTTATAACAACGACCATGATTATGATTCTGTCGACATCAGACATGGGCTTAGTCAAAGCAGTGATTCTGGTCATAACCGTCATTCTTGTGTTGACGGTGGATGTAATAGCGGTGGTGATGATGATGATGCTGGTGATGGTGGTGACGATGACGGCAGCAACGATGACGACGCTGACGGCGATGATGATGATGATGATCATGATATGATGACGATGAGAAGCAATGCTTGAACACGCTCAAGATCATGACATGACTGTGATGGTTGTGATGATTATGCTGGCAAGGCTGCTGCCCGAATTAAGGCGGTGACGAGCAATTGCAAACAACGTGTCACTTGTCTTGATGCTGAGATGTACGTACTTGCATGACCGTGAAGACGAGCGTTGCAACAGTGAAGCAGTGAAAGGGGGACGCAGCAGCCGATCATGCCAGGATGAAAGCGTCTGATGAAGCACCCCACGTCGCCTGGAAAACAGCCCTGCGCACCACCCTCCAACTGCTGTGGACTTCCTTCCCTCTGACGCCTAAACCCAGGTTCTCTCAAGCTTTTGTGATGCACACCGGCCCCCAGCTTGCATCCCGCCGCCTTGACTGCTCTAAGGTGGAGCAGTTGCCGCCTGCCGCCATCCAAAGTGACAGTCGGATTTAGAATTTAAGAATTTCAGGAGTTAGTGTTGGGGACTCGATAGTACTGGAGCGATTGCACTTACCAAAGGCAAGGCGGCCGGGCGCCACGTACAGAATCCAGGCAATGCTTGGCATCGTAATGAAACATTTAGGAGGCTGTGATAAAGAGCTCATGAATGCTTCCAAGAGCAAAAACTCTTAAAGTGACGAACTTGTCTTCTTTTTAAATGGATCCATAGATGCTTGCATGTAACCCTGTGCTCGCGGAATCGCATGCAGCCTTTCGCATCGCACTGGCTTCAGAACCACCGCCGCTTCATGAGCCATGGACGCCGTCCATAGGAGTCACGAAATAGACGAGTTGCTGGGGCCCACAACAAGTCTTGGCAATTAACATGAGCGATTGCACGGAATCCATACCCCATCTAGGCCTTTAACCAGCAACGCTACCTGAAATCTACGCCCCAAATCCCTGAAGTGTTTTCAGAGAGTGGGGATGGCAATCTTGGAGAGGGCGCCATCGCAGGGTAGCCTTGCCAACAAGGGACTGGAATGAGACGTAAACCACATGGTTTGGGGTTTTGGGGAGTCGAAAGAACGACCAAAATTCTGCAAGGAGAAGAACAGGAGCTGCAGTATCCAGAGAGAAAAGAAGCGCATCTTGAACCCAAAACCTGTGGCCTAGAGCAAATGTCTCAGACTCTAATTCCTGAAACCTCATCTGAACGCCTCGTGTTAAACACTCCAGAAGCCCTGGAGCGGTACAGCTATTCCAAATCCACCCCCACACCTTCCGAGTCACGCTTTGACGAGCTACTTATGTAGGGTAGGCAGGTAGGTAGGCAGGTAGGCAGGTAGGTATGTAGGTAGGTAGGTGGGCGGGTGGGTGGGTGGGCATAGGACTTGCCTACCAGGTTGGTGAGTAGGTGGTGGTGTAGTCGTAGCTGTAGCCGTAGTCGCGGTGGCAGTCGCAGGAGGAAGAGATAGTGGTGGTGGTAGTAGTAGTAGTAGCAGCAGTAGCAGGAGCAGCAGCAGCAGCAGCAGGAGCAGGAGCATCAGCAGTAGCAGTAGCAGTTCTAGTTAGTAGTTCTCTTCGTCGTCGTTGCCGCAATGGTGGCGATGATATGTAGACATGTACAAGTATGGTATAGTACTCATAGACAGTTGCCATAACTTATACCTCCGACCTCCAAGCATCTCCAGAACGGCCAGGGTTTAGGATAGTGTTGCGTCGCCTGCCGTCTAACAGTTCACGGTTGTAAGGCCAAGAAGCCCAAAACCGTAAACCCTAGAAGCCCGGACACGATCCTTATCCGATTCCCGGCAACTCACTTCAAAGAATAGCCGTAGCCAAAGATCGAACCATGCCTACCGTGGCTTGCCACATCGAAGACCAAGCCACTCTGGCACCACCAACTCACACCTCTTGGTCTGGTGGAAGGCCACGAAGCTTGGTAGGTAGGCGGCCTTCGCGAGGAGCTTCATTCAATCTTACCCCACGATCCTCACATCCCCTGCGCAAGTCAGATTCGTGTGCTTCAGTAGCCAGTGCTGCACTAACCTAGTGTAGCGGTGCACGTTTTTGGGCCCAGCACGACTATCAGGACATGCCAGTCCATCTTATGCTTCGCAATTCGTGCTATGCATGGCAGGCACCGCAGCTTCTGCTACTGCGATACTGGCCTAATCCAAACCTGAATAGCTAAACACAGTGTGCGGCAACCGCCGGCCCTCTCCACATACAGCAATCCAAAAGTTGTACAAACCTCCCAGGCTAGTTCATGTAGCATACGATGCAGTATGACACACCACACAGCAATGACTATACATGTGAGAAGTTACATTTGGGATGGATGCATACATGCATGCACGTATGCCTATGCATGTATGTCGGTGCATGCATACATCCATGCAGGTATGCATACATACATACACACTCTCCCTCTCCTCGTCCCCTCTCTGTCGCTCGCTCGCTCTCTGTCTCTCTCTCTCTCTCTCTCCCTCTCTCCCGGGCAAGTCCCCCGGGCTTCGAGCCCACCCGAACGTTTTGTTCGTGTTTGTTAGCGGAGTGAGGAACGAGCGTGGTCAGTTGAAGAGCTAAAGGCATAAAGTACTCGATAAACACACACAACGAACGTACTCTCTCAGTTGACAGATGCTGCTGACATGGAGGCATACAGTAGTAATAATAATAATAACAATAACAATAACAATAATAAATAATAATAATAATAATAGTAATAATAATGATTGGGACATGATTTGGATGCATATCAGGGCAAACAATCAGGAATAAACAAAGCACGAGGGCACAATCATGCTTCCCCCTCTTACAAATGTGCCCCACGTTACAAGTCTCGCATCAGGACTGGGAGAGGTTGAGGTTTCTTTCGACAGGGCTAGGGGAAGTTCCCTCCTGAGGTTTTTTGTTCTCTCTCTCTCTCTCTATCTCTCTCTCTTAGTTCCCATTTAGACAGGAAATGCCCCTGGCAAGCACCGGTTGCCTCGTTGACGAAGACCGGGAAACATTCTGGCCTAGTCAAGCTGGAACGTTTGCACCGTATGCAGGTTGAGATCTGGCTCTCGCATTTCCTTTCGTTCGAGGCCCCTTTGCAACAAGGATCTACAGTCCGGGGATTTACGAGTTTAGTCCCAGGGTTTCATTTTAGGGTATGATGCATGCAGGGCTTACAGATAACCGCTTTCCAGGAGCCTCACAATCTCTCCAAGTCTCTTCAGTGCCTTGTGTATGGACTGGGAGACCAAGAAACGGCCTAAACATAAAGTTGCCCTAAAACACTGAACTGGATATCATGTCCCTATAGGCGGGTGGGTGTCACTGCTTTACCTAAACCCTAGACCCTCAACCCTCTTGGTGTGCTGAGTGGATGGCCCCTCCCAGGCGATGCTCGCCCCGGTGTCGATGTCCTTGCAACTTCAGAGGGCTTAGGCATTTGCGCTGCAGGGCTTTCGGGTTAACGGCTTAAGGTTACAATGCTTCAGGATTTTAGCATGAAGCATTGTTTGGGCAGCGTACCCGAGCCTGGAAGACAGGGTCGCCAGGGTGCAGGAGGCTGAAGTCGCATCCTCGAAAGTCTTGCAGGCTTACTGAATCATATCACTACCTGCTGCTGTGCTACTACTACTACCACTACCACTACCACTACCACTACCACTACCACTACCACTACCACTACCACTACCACTACTACTACTACTACTACTACTACGACGACGACTGCGACGACGACAAACACGACACGCAGCACCGGACTTATCTCATAAAAGAGTCAATCGTCAACATCACCGTTAGCATCATCACCGTCGGCATCAGTAGCACATTTCCTCTTATTGGCATTAACATGCATTAACCCCGGTGATAAGAAAACTAGCCGTGGTGGGCTGCTACTCATAGTAGTTTCAGTACTAGTAGTTACAGCAGCAGGCATAGTAGCAGCATCACATGAACATGCACCGAAGAGTGACACTCCGTCCAAACACACATGCTGATAGAAGGTCAACGGCCTCAACATTCATAAAACAAGAGCGAAAAATATTTGTGTGCGTGTGTGTGCCTCTGTGCGCATGGATGTGCGCGCGTTCGTACATATTTCTCCGTGCGTTTTAGGCCATAGGTACAAAACGAGATTTGTCTTGTATGCATGCATGCATGCATGCATGCATGCAGGGAGGGAGGGAGGGGAGAGATGGATACAGATGACCTGGAAGAAAGCGACATGAACAATCGTGAAAGTAGATGCCTGATGGACAGATAAGTCGACAGGCAGAAGGACAGGCAGGCTCTTGGAGCGCGCATCTGCTCGGCTTGCAGTATGAACTGGTCTCTGCAGTTCTTGTCTGGGTCAAGCAAAGCAACAACCATCTGAAACCAATGCACAGGCCTTGAAGATTTGGGGCGATGATGGCGGAAAGGCTACCATCTGACCTTGCAAGAGGCACACTCTCGCGGTTGGTGCATAAGAGAGTACTGTGGCTGAGCTGTTTGTCATTGGTTGCATGACCTGAGCGCCTACTTGCTCTACTGCCTGCTTGACAACACCTATGACAAAGACGTCCCCGATGATTACGACTTGCTGAAACTCTACCGGAACCCGGCCTATGACGCAACCGAAGATCGTCCACACTTTCCAAACAAGCTTCGACGCTTCCATGAGGCACGCTCCTGCCTTGCGACGTGGAGGCTGTTCTGCTTTGTTGGGCGTCGTTCTTCGGTGAACCCCGATCCGAACCTCGGAGGACTGAGTGCTTGACCGCCGTGGATAATGCACCACGGATTGCAGGATGTAGACCTTTCTGGAGCTGTGGTTTGGCAAATTCCAGAGCCGGAGCTCTCATGCAGACTTCGACATCGAATCTGATTCGACCTCTCTCCTTTCTCTTCTATCCATTGTCTGCCTTGTTTGCTTGCTCGCTTGCTTGCTTGCTCTGCTCTCTTCCTTCCTTCCTTCCTTCCCTTCCTTTCCTTCCT
>CAJNJA010063775.1:1995-23208 GCA_905231915.1 Symbiodinium necroappetens
TAACACCTCAACGCGTACATTCGAACGAAGAGTCCTCGGCCGGCAAAAAGGAAGGAAACCCTACAAAAGCCTAGAGGAGAGACTAGGTGGGGTGTATATGTATGGGGGTAGTGTATCTCTTTAAGGTTTAAGGCTTGCTATAAACAGTAGAGTCCATATCCTCTGTTCAAGGGCTGCTTCTTGGGATTATGCAGGGGTTCTATTACATGTAACCTGAGAGAAGCACGCAGGGGTTCGGGGACCGGCTCCGGGATAACCTATCTTGTGGACGCAATTCCCATGGTAAGCCGGAACAACTCATAGCGCTAGAGGCCTTAACACAGAGCTGGACTCTACAGGCGGTTCTTATACAGTTTTTTTTCAGGGGTTTAGTAAGGGTCTTGGTATACAGGGGGGCCTTACTAAGTAGGACAGGGCTAAACTAAACCCTACAAACCCTATAGACCCCCAAAACAAAAAGGTATCCAGGACGGGCAGGGAGGCTACTTTTGATAGTCTGGGGTGCGCATGGACGACTCCTCAAACCTCTTCTATACCGTAAACCTCGAGTGTCTATGGTTTAGGTAGGCCTCGAAATCCTGCACCCCTGACGCCCAAACCCTATGCATAAACACTCAGCCCACAACCTTGAGTCCCTTCTCTACCAAAGCCCTACCCGCATACCAACAAACATCCTTACGACGGGGCATTATTGCACGACTCTGTCAAAACTCTGCTTACACGAACCCCACCTCACCCNNCCCCCCCCAAAAAAAAAAAGGCAAGACTCCAAATTAAAAGCCCATGAGATGCACATAATTATAACCTCTCAACAAACTTACAAAGCCCAGCTCAAGAAAACGAATACTGGTACTCATACGAATAATCTTAGTATATCTTAATGTTCATACTACTACGAATAGACTCTACAGCCAGGGTTCGACCTGCTAATCCATTCTTCACCGGCCCTCTGCGGCGCTTTCCTGTGAAACCGTGGGAAAATACACGAGGTTATGCATGCGAAGGCATTACGAGATTTATAGAGATGTAATGCAGAGGTGTTGAGAGCTTGAGGTCTTCATGATGTTCGGGCGAAGCCTGAGGGATATGTTTAGGGCTTCGGGTTTGATGCCTCCTGCGGCTCGAGGATGTACGGCTATTACGGGTCTATGACAACGGGTTAGACTTATTAGAGGAGTCTTCTTGAGTGTGTGAGACATACGATTTCTGGGTAAGACCGAAATTTGATAGAGAGAGAGAGTAAGAGCGCGGGAAAGGGATAGAGAGCGGGGGAGAGCGAAAGAGAGAAAGAGAGGGGAGAGCGAGAGGGGTGTGTGCCAGTGCATATATATATATAAGAAACAAGATATACACATGATACATGTGTATAGTTAATATATATATATATGATGTCATGTGTGAACAAGAGCACATGCACAGCCGTACAAACACAAACAGTATGACCAAAACCGCAGCGTGGGAATCTGTTGGATTTTTGCCTCAACAGATTAGGGCCGGAGAGGTTGTGACATTCAGGACACTGGGGCAGGGCTAAAGCGGTTTGCGTGCTTAAAGTTGCGTGTTAGAGTTACTAAGTTTGGAGGTTCGGGCGAGAACACGTCGTGTCGACGGTAAAGAAAGTAAACCTGTGTTGCCGCATTTCTGACACAAGTCTGCAGGACTTGTCCACTCTTTGCGATTTAACCTTAAGGAGGGACGGCTGGCTGAGAAAGCAACTCCCGCAGAACCCAGGTTTCGCTACGCACTACGAGGATCGTCATAGAGGACGTCGTTCAAACTCACGGCTCCTACTCTCCAGGGCCTAAAAGCACGAGTAACGAGAGAAGAAAGTTGTAACAATGATGATGCTTCTGCTGATGGTGCTAACTCAAGCTACCTGGTCGATGACACTTACGCAATCCTTCTACAACCATGCTGAAACCACTTTTCAAGAAAGCATTCAACACTCTATAGAAACCTACAGAAACGAAGCGCACTACGCCATACCCAACCAACACCAGACCTGTAACGCAGCATCTGGCAAACCCATGAACCCTACAAAGACCCCTTGCACAACGCCCAAAACAGTGACCAACATAAACCTACTAAAACCACCCTTAGACGCTTCTATGACACAAAACCGGAAAAAAGAACACAACTCAAAGAGAATCCCTGGAAGATGTCGACTCCTGAATAGAAACACAACAAAGTCCACCTCTCGGAGGGGCTTTCCAAACTCGGAAGCCGGCCCATTCGCCTGGGCCCCTTTTGTTTTAAAGGTTGAGGGGAGGGTTTAGGGTTTAGGGGGGGTTATGAATTATGGGGCTTAGGGTTCCATAAGGCATGTCAGAGTTCGATAAAGGTTTTCGGGTTTTGGGGGGTGATTGTCGGGATCAAGCTCCACAAGAGATTCTACAAGGGTTTAGTGTTCAGGGGTTAGGGTTTAGGGTTTGTGAGGTTGAAAAACTGCTTAGAATTCATATTGGGATCTTCGCAGCGCCCAGTTACTGCAAGGTCCCAGAACTGATAACGGTGTTCTTGTAAGAGCCCAGGCGCCCAGCAGCACCGCCACATCTTCGCCGGCCACTCGGATGAGATACGCCTTCTCCTGCAATCATAAGGACTCCTAGGGAGTCCTAAGAAAGACCTGACCAGCAGTCTAATAAAGCCTAGTTACGGAAGTATCGTACTTTAAGCTTTACCTGTCCGGTATCCTGGAAAAAGCTGAAGGTTAACCTTTGGGATTTTACAGGGATCATCGTAGCCCAGAAAGGGTAAAGGTTGCCTAAGCTACTACTAAGCTGTAAGGCATGACCCTTATAAACCCTGAGGCTCCTGCTTCGGCTGTTCGGATCTTAGAGTCTGGTGTGGTTCGACGGTCTAGGGTTTAGGGTGTAGGGTTGGGTCTAGGGTTTCGGGTTTGAGTTTGAGGGTCTTCTTGGGTTGGGGTTGCCGGGTTCGCGGTTTACCCTCTTAAACCCTGACCCCTTGAAGCCTGGCGTCTAGGAAATTGTGCGCGGCTGTAGGACTGAGGGCTTATACGGATTAGGTCATGTAGAATATGATAATAACAAGAATATAGGGTTTTGAGGAAGATTATACTAGAGTTATGATAAGGGAGTTTGGGGTTTTAATTAGAGGTTTTGTGATATTGTCACGGGCCTCTCGTTTCGATCATCCATTTCCCGACTCTTGGCTTGGCCCAGTGTTGAGTGCACCTAGGCCCCTACCAGGTACCTTCGTCGCCATGGAGCTGCCCTCTATTCTCCACACATGGGCAATTCTCTAAATTAGGGTCCCTTGTAGGATCCCTTTTTATAAGGGTGCTGTACTACATTGGGGACCCCCAAAAGGGATCTTAATTTCGAAGACTACCCATAAAGGGGCCTTAACAATAAACCCTAAACTCTAAACCCTGAACCGTAGGGGAAAACTACCCATATGCAAGCTCATCTATGGAAGAAGTGGTCAGCAAGGAGATACCGCAATTCGAGGTTCAGGTCGGCTGTGAGGCGTCCTTACCCAAAGGCTCCTTAGTAGTTCCTTTTGGGGTTGGTATTTAGGATCCTATAAGTTTATAAGGTAATCCCAAAAAGGAACTACTAAGGAGCCTAGGGTACTTTTGCCCACCCATGTCGCTCAACCCTGAACCGAACAAAGCCCTGTCGACTAGATCCGAAATCCTAGACCCTAAGCTAGTTCAACCAAATTGTTCACAAGGTCTCAGCACTGAGCCCCAATTCGTAAAAATCGCTGAAACCTTGCTCATGGTTCCTGAGCCCCCACCCCTAAAATTTTAAAAGCAAACTCCTATCCTAAACAAAAACCGTAAGCCCAAAATTCACAGCCCTGAACTCTCGACTTCCGACTTCCTACTTATTGTTGAGGGACCGTTTTATCCGTTGTGGAGTTAGTCCACTCAACATCTGGTCTTTAACTAAGCAAATTCCCAGTTGCCGGCGCCGCAAACCCTGAACCAAACCCCCAAACCAACGTGAAGTTAGGGGTACTGTGCCCTTAATCTTGTCGCACTGAGGTCATATGTACTCTATTGAGCTTTAGTAAGGGGGGGGTCCAGTGCTTGACTGGCGGTTTGGGATTGTTTATGGATTTTTTCGTTTAGGGTTTATAGGCTTTAGGGTTTTAAGGTCGAGGTCCGGCGGCTCAGGACGGTTTGCGGGGCTTGGGGGCTGCAGGACTCTGTGCCTGCTTGTCCAAGGTGGGGCACGTCGCAGCCTCAGCGCTTACCTGCACATGGCTGCTTATAAGGCCTGATACCTCAAATCCCTTGAGATTTCCAGGGTTAGACGGGTAGGCTCAATAGGGTTGGGGTAGGGTTCTCAGTTAAGCTCAAAAGATGGAATCGTCGCTGGTTAGCGACATCTAGCCGCGCCGCAAATAGCTGCAAGCCCATCAACCTGAACCGCATGCGACGGAACAAACCTACAAGCCCCACACCAAATACGTGAAGTTTACGGTGATGTAACCTGTCGTTCCCTTTCATGTGCGATTGAGTTCAACTCGGCTTGAGATATGGATGTGAATCTCAACCCCTAGACCCTAAACCCTAAATCCTAAACCCAAACCCTAAACCCTCAGCCCCAAACCCCAGATACTGGACCCCAAACCCTAAAGCGCATGTGCTCTTACCTTGGCATCCTCCACTCGCATCTTCTGGGCTCCGTAGAGACAATGTCCGAAGAAACAGGTCAAGGTTAATTATGCATCACAGGATTTCTAGAAGTGTGCTTTAAAGATCTGCGGTCTGTTATGCAGTGCCGCTTAAAAGGACCCCAAGCCAGCTGAGCTGGCGCGGATCGGGGTCCACTCAGAATCTCAAAGCCCTCGATGTTGGCCTGTTTCGACTTCGGCGATAGAAGTCTAGTCACCCTCCCTCCGCCCCTGTCGAACACAAAACCCAAATATGGAAAACTTGGTGATTTCAATAGGCCTTTGGGGCATGTTATAGTACATAACTCCAATGCCTAACCAGAAGGAATACTAACTATCGCAATGCTATTCAAACCTCTATCGTCTTACAGAACATGAGACTGATACTGCAAGCCTGCACCAGGGAAGAGGGTGTGGGCTGACTCAGCAGAGGGTTTGAGGCTTAGGTCTTTAGGGGTCTGAGGCTTTTAGGGTTTCATGGTTCAGGAGTTTAGGGTTGGGTGTTGAGTGCGCCTGCATCTCATCCGGAAGTTGATCGGAGTCGATGGCGTGCGCTGTAACGACTGGCAGAAGCTTGTGAGGATCTTTCATGACCTGGCACTTTACTTTACTGGCAGTTTCACAGAAAGTGCTTGTTTTGCGCATAGGGCTTATAGAGTTTGGATTTGGATGCGTTGACTCCTGCAAGGGCGCGTAGGGTTCAAGCAGCCCTGAGCTGCAAATGTCCACAGGCCGAACTTTGTAACCAGAGTTTGTAGCCTAGGACCTTTCACGCCCCTAGTGCAGCAGCCTTTAATAATACAATTACAGGAACGGGCACGGTTAGTGCATATCCCTGTCCCCCTATACCCTAAAAAACAAACCCTAAACCCTAAGCTCTAAACCCTAAACCCCAAACCCTAAACCCTAAGTCCCCCTATACTACTAGCAAGTGGCAGTCGGCGGCCTCCACATAGCTGAAGCTCTTCTGCCTGGTACGGCCGTGTACCACCTCGCAGAGCACAAGAACATACCTAGACCCTCCATCTACCCTCTATTAGACCCTAAATGCCCTTAATTTGGGACCATATACCCCTGTTTGAGGGTACAAAGCGGGTCCTGGTAATGGCTTCCAGGGAAGGGTTCAGTGCCCAGGCTTCGTTTTGGGACTAAGTATAGGGGTGATAATACTTGGAATAAGGTTCTGGGGTGTATCATAGTAGACGTATCAAAAGGAACCCGAAACAATAGTTTTAGAGCTGATTCAGGTTTCTATACTAGGTTGGCTCATAAACCCACCGTCTTGCAGAGTTTTAGGATGAAGTCCTAGGGCTTCTAGGTTCTGTCATCTTGGGAAGACGGGTGATTATGCAATTGACTTAATATAGCGAACGCTAAGGAACGAATGAGTACTAAACAAACAGGTCCCAAGGACTTCAGAACTAGAGTAAGGGTTTACGGCTCAGGGATTACATCATAATCTTAAGATACTGGTTAGTGTAGGTTAACACTGCAGCATACGATGCTTAGTTCTAGAGTCATGTTGCTGCGATTCCCCGCTTCTTCCGGCTGTGTTGGAGCTATGATCTTCACATACGAACTAGGGCAGAAGCTCCCACAGTGGCTTTGGTAATGTAGGGCCCTTAATAATTAGAATACGGTTTGAGGGGGTATATTTTAATACAGTTACAGAAAGGAGCCCCAAAAATAGTATTGGCAATCATGCAGGCCCCTAAAGCATTCAAAAACAGGAGTCGGAGCAGTCCTGTGCAGCGCATGCCTTGTCGAGTAAGGGCCTATGAACAAGCGTGGGACGACTGCATCCCGAGCGTTGCTCGGACTGCCCATAGGTGAAAACGTTGACATGTTCTGCTTCTCTCATTCGCTGAACCCTAAACCCTAAACCCAAAGCCCTAAACCCTGAACCCCTAAACCTTAAACCCTAAACCGTGGCTTAGGGCATCATCAGGAAGGGCCTCTCATCTAAACACCCTATGCCCTGTGACTGCATGCTGCCGTCGACAAGAAACACCGAACACAACTGTCACCACACCCTGAAAACCCCCGAAGCCCTCAGCCCCGATACCCGAAAGACGGGAAAGTTCTGCGCCTGCGCATTCAGTGTGCCTAAGGAGGAGAAGCGTCGAAGTCCCACGACATTTGCCTCCAAGGAGGCAGGGAGTTTGAGGATACAGGGTTGAGGGATCATGTCCCAGTTGCAGCTATGGCCTTCTCCGGTAGTTCAGCAAGGGATGTTTGTGGACAGGCTTAGTGCCGAAGTGTGCACCCTGGAGCCCTATAGAGGCCTCAACCCTAAAACCCCCAGATTGAGAGTTGAAAGTCCCTGCTCTCACGCCACTACCAGGCACGGATGCAAGACAACTGGCCGCATTCTCTCGAAAGTCTACAACTTGTCGGCGTTCTGGTCGGCTTCGGGCTTTGGGCTGCAGAGACAACCAAGGACACATCCGGCACAGGGCTTTGGAGGCATAGGAACTGGCGATCTCGTGGCTTCGGATGCGTGTGCTGAAGGATCCAGAGCAATACATGCACGGGGCTTTGAGAGTGGCAACAGCCAGCAACGGCAGGGTTCAATCTAGAGGGAGACCTAGGCTGTGAGCGAAATTTATGCCTTGCTATGATCATCAATTGGAGAAATCGGAGAGACCAAGTGGTGATGCAGTCCACGCAGCCTAGGGACATACATCTTCGGTTCAGTGACTTTGAATGTATTTCGGGCGTTCCTGGGCTATTCCTGCGACTGCGCTGAATGACTCCATGCAACAGAACACTCCTTGCGCAAATTGCAAAGGATTCGCCACGCGAATCAAACTCTACTGGGCTCAGCATTCCACCTCCTAGGTCAAAAAATAATTAGCAGATCAGCTAGCTGCACTAGTTCTGCTTGCGAACCGATGAGGGGGAATCAGCCCTATAGGGTCCCACATCCTTTCGTGCGACTTCGACGTGGGATGTCGCTGGTGGGAAAACAAAGCTTGTAGAAAGCAAGAAAAGGCAAAAAGTATCCACCCCCTGGGGTCATGACCTCGCTATCCAGATCTTTCCGGTGGACCCACTTCAACTCGCTCCTGCCGAGGCACTGTTCTACTCTACTGAACCATCCTATACTGTACTATCCTATACTATCCCACTCTATCCCACTCTATCCCATACTATACTGTTCGGTCTGGGTTGCTTCAGGGTTTCAGCGGATGATGAGTTGGGAACGAGGCGTCGATCGTCTTCGAAGAATTCTGAAAGGATGCTGACTATTTCAAAACTAACTGCACGCGTGAAGTTCTATGAATGTCCAGAAATATACGGCCCGCGAGGTTTCTGAAACCCGGCAAAGTCATGCGAAAGAGCCGAAGATGCGCAACCTGAGCCCTACACCTTGACCCTTGTTACTCAAAACCTGCGCTCCGAGAGCTGAATTCAACCACCGAAAACCACATCTCTAATCCTGAGAGCTCTTGCGAAGATCTCGAAACCGGAATTCCTAAACCCTTTAATTTTGCCTATATAAACCCTAAACCGTATAAACCCTAAACAACCCGGAACCCTAGTTACTGTAAACCCGAATTCCGATAAACCCAATGAGCCCTAAACAACCCTAAACCCTAGTTATTGCAAACCTACCCGCAGTATATGACAAACACTATAAAACCTAAGCAACCCTAAACCCCAGATATCGTAGGCCCTGACTATCTAAACCCTAAACCGCCCTACACTGTAGCTATTGTCAAGCTATGGTAAACCCTATAATTATAACAAACCCTATAAGCCCTAAACCCGAAACCCTAGTTATTGTCAACGCTTATTGTTATGAGCCCTATAAGCCCTAAACCCAATAGACGACCTCTGAGGCTCCGCCCACGCAGGCGCAGGCGCGACCTTCCAGACCACGTCGGCGCGGATGTTTCTGAAGAGAGGGCGGCTCTTTCGGATTTAGGGCTTTTGGGCTTCTATAGGCTTTAGGTTTACGAGGCTCTTTCGGGTTTAGGGCCCCTGGGGTTTAGGTTTTCGGCGGTTCGGGGTTTAGGATTTAGTAGGCTCTTGCGGGCTCAGGACCCCAAACCCTAAACCCTTGACTGTTTAGGCTTCAGAGAGAAGGCTTCGGGGTTTCATGGCGACCCGCCACAGCAGGGTGGTACTTCGAAGGGCGCCGCAGCGACCACTGCGGTTTCCTTCTTGTGGTTTATAAAATCTAGGATCCTATAAGGGTAGTTCTCTCTAAAGTCGGGTGCCTTTTAGGGTCCTTTCTGTAAGGGTGCCGTACTACATTGGGGGATCAAAAAAAGGGACCCTAATTTGAAGAACTACCCATAACATAAAACAAAAAGGAACTTGAACTTCAATGGAGCCTATGGGTATGCACCAAGTTTGGTGCTTGCCCAGCAGTGCCCAGCAGTCCTCAAGACCACAGCTTCTCAATTTTATTCCTTTGGGCTCCTTATTCTAACTATGCTACCAAGGAGCCCAAAACATATTCTTGATTAAAGGCCCCTAAAGTATCATGGGCTTTGATGGTGGTTACAGGTTGGAACTTCTGGGATGAGGGCACGCAGAGGGTTTAGGTAAAGTTCGGGATTTACGAAGTGCAGGCGGTAGCTTAAAGTTTATTAAGGGGACCCTAAACCTTAAACCCCTAAGCCCCTAAAACCCTAAACCCTTTCGGCACCTAAACCCTAAACCCTACACCCTAAAGATAAGGTTAGCCCGAAACTTTCTTGGCCAAAAAGCTTTCAATCCTGCACTCAAAGGCTTCCAGAACAAGTGGGCAACAAGGGGCTTTTATTTTAGGCTTTGGGTTTAGGGTTTAGGGTTAGAGGGTTTAGGGTTTAGGCTTTGGGTTATCGGGTTGAGGGACAAATATGACGAATTACTGGCAATAACAACAAATGATGATAAAGGTACTGTAGTAGTCGGTAGACGAATGCAATGATAACCATAGCAACATGAGTGATAACAACAATGAGGACATCCTGGACACCAGCAAACCTCCCCTTTCGGGGATCCTTGTCAATTATGACTCCTTTATGTAAGTCCACCAAAAGGCGGGTTATTTGGGTGAAGATTGAAATCTAACCAGACACACAGCAACATTAGCGCAACTGTCCTGAGCAGTTGAGAAAGCAGGGGCCCTGAACCGCACTGTGCTATGTCTGCTCTATCGCCGAATTCACGGAACTAGCTACTAGTAAGGATTTGCAACAACAAGTTGCTTTGAGTGTGAGCCTCACCCAATAAACCTGCTACAGTTTGAGGATAGGTAGTAGAACTATATTAGAATAACGGAATTTACTCAAGCTTGCAATATACTCGGCTTCTATTTGATACGGGGCCTGTCCATTGCGACTTTCCTCTCACGGCGAAAGGTTTTAGAGTAGGGTTTAGGGTTCATAGGGTATGCTGGTATAGTAAGCCAGAGGCAGTACCATACTACCTAACACTCGGAACCTCCCTTCGGGAGCCTATCTACAGAATCTAAAGCATCTCTAAAGAGCCCCTCCTCATTCGGCCGAGGTACACATCCGGACCAATCACGGAGCGCATGTAGTTCCACTGCTGCTCGCGGCTCAATCGCTCCTTGTGTTAAAGAGCATGCCCAAACGGTGTCCCTGTACCCATACACTTCGGCCTTGAGGTAGTCCTACATAAGTTTCTCACGGCCAAAATAAACACTACGTGAGCGAATGGACCCTTAGGGGCAGCCGTTTTGTTCGGGAGTGTATTGCTCATAGCAACGTAGGGAGAAGTTAGGGCCAGATAATTTTTGGGGATGCACGGAATTTATAGCTTTAAGTTTAAGCATTTAGAATTGAAATCTTTGCAAGATCGCACAGGGTTGGAGGGGTTGGGATTGGGGTTTGTGAGTCTTGCAGGTTTAGGTGTACCTCGAACTCGAACACCAAGCAGGCAGCTTTCCTAACCCTCAACCCTTACACCAAAACTCTCGCAGCGGTGAGTGGAACAGTCAGCAGGAACATTGGAACCCGAATCCACTGCCTCTCTGTTTTAGAGTTTCGGGTTACTGGCCTTGAGGTGAGATTTTCGAACTGGAGTTACTATGAGGACAGCCCGCCTGCGCCGTCACGGTGCCCCGGTACATGCTGCCACTGCGGTATGGTCCTTCGTCACGAAAGATCTCCTGCATACCGAAGACGCAGCACAGTGACTACGGAAGCAACTGGAACCGAAGTCAGTTCTTGGATAAAGATCTACACATGAAGGCGTTGATGTATGCATGGTGTCCTTGTGCATACTCTGCAATACTCTGCAGTGCAAAATTTCAATAGAAAAGCTAACTCCGAAACTAAAAACCTCCACGATACATGTCTAACAGCATACATATCTGTGACACCAGCGTCTACGAGCAAGAAAGCGCAGCGCACCTTCCAGGCTTGCTTCGTTTGCTCCCATCGAACGGATAGCTGGGATCCCGAGCTGCGGTCGTTAACACCTGGGCGTCTGAAACTTGCGGTGACAGGGCTCGGCAGGTTTGGAGTTCAAAGTTTGGGCCAGGGGTTCCCTTATGAAACCCTGGATTTTTGGGCGGCTTTGGGGCCTCGGGAATTTCAAGAAATAGTGGGCAGTATCGTATGCTTTGTGCGTGGCGCCATAGGAGTCGTCGCCACAGTTATGGCCGCAGTGCTAGGGGTTTAGGGTTGGATAGGACTGATATGTACTACTCGTCGGCGCTGCATCGCAGCAGCTTGTAGTGGTAACAGCAACTGATGAGAAGGGCTACTACACAGGTTACTATACGGCATACCATCAGAGGCGCTGTCATCATGAGGGAGGAGACGGCCGCAAAGCTCGGCAGTCTCCTCTTCATATTTCCACGGATGTAGCTGATGCGCGTGCCAAATGCCTTGGCAATTGGGGGCTTTGGTGTTTAGAGCTTGGGGTGGTTTAGACCGGATCAGGGATTAGGGCTGCGGGTTTAGGACACGCTTAGTGCTCCAGCTTTTTGTGCTGGGGCGTGAAGGTCAAGGCCTGTTGGGGGGGAAAGGCTCTCAGTTCGAGGTATGTTGCGCAAGCACTTGGTAAGTAGGGCCAGGCACTATTCAGCGACCTCATGGTGACCTCTGACTACAGCAATATCATGTTCGACGAATGCCGAATAAGTCCTGAGGTCTGATGATAGGTGATACCCCGTATAGCCTTTTCGTTCATTTGATCCTTATACGTAGTAACACTTCTGAGAGCCACGCCTGGCCGAATTCATGAGCTCGCGCTCCCAACAGAGGATCCCAGGTTGATGGTCTCTCCAGCAGTTCAGTATAGTCATCCGGCGTGCTTACTACATGGTATGAAGTGGCACTGTGTGAGGTCATCAAGATGGACTTCTCGACACTGTGTGCCTGTTTCATAGCAGGTTGTGGGGTTGACCGCAGGGGCGAGCCTGTAAAACGACAGGTCTCAACCCCCAGACGGGGCCCGTAATAATTGGAATGGGGTTTTGGGGTATATATTAGCGTAGACGCAGCGTAGAATTATGACAAGGAACCTTACAGATTGATCGGGGTAGTCATCCAGGCTTCTGTTTTGACTGGCTCTGGCATTGGAGGCTCAGGTCACGTTCCCCGCGTTGTGTGTGTCACGTGGGGTCTGCCTTGCCTGTCTGCCTGTCAGCCTGTCCGTCTCTCTGTCTATGTAGTTCTATGTAGTTTCTACCTCCCTCCAGCACTCACACACTCTCTCTCCCTCTCTATTTCTCTATCTGTCTCCGTCTCTCTTGTCCTCTATTTCTCTCTCTCTTTCGTGTTTGCTGTCGTGCAAGTACCAGCTGTGAGTCCGCACTTTCGAGCAAGGAGACGAGTTGAACAACAGTCGACGGACACGGAAGCCCTACTTCAACGCATATAACAGCTTATGTAGGCTTTGATGTGCTGACGGCATGCCGCCTATCCTATGCTTTGATCGGCAAAGTGAGGAGATGCAAGCATGCTGTTGAGTTTGGCTGGTCTACAGTCCAGGATTTCGTACGTGGGCTTCAGCACCTCTACTCATAGGAGTCTGGCATGGTGCGGACAACACGGTCTGAGTGAGACATGATACATCCTGGCAGCAGCCTGGGGGAAGCTCTGAAAACTATGACCATTCACCAGATTACTGCACCACCGGGGTGCAGTCGACGTCGTAGGTCGGCACCCAGAACTCATCTGGGCGTTGTCTCTTCAACTCTAAGAATTTGTCCTGAGACCAGCGGGGAACGCAAAGCGATCATGCTCGGAGTAGGGCGCAAAAAGGGACTGACTGAAGGCATGTCACAGACCCCCTGGATGCCAACCTAAACCCGACATATGTGCCTGTGTGCATATGTATACGTATAAAGGTATATGTACTGTGTATGTATATATGTGTGTATATATATATATAAAATATATGTCCCCCTTCAAGATCAGCCCGCGAATGACCAAACCCAACGCCAAGCCAAGCGTCTAGATATCTCTCCGCCGCGAGCTCTAGGAAATATCGATCGCGGTAGTGGGGCATCCTGGTAGACTCTCTTCTTTTATCCTTTTGCCCTAATGCCCTTAAGGGATCCGAAACTCCTCTGTCTTATCAAAACCCCGTCTGGTGCAAGGAATATTTAGTATCTCTGTAGGTCAGGATTTCAAGTCGGTCAAACTCTACACCCCTAAATCCTAGTTTTGGGACTGCCTTTAGGACTCGGTATGTCAGCATGGGTTCCAGGATACGCAGCGGATGTCACTGTCCGAAGTTGAGTTGCTATATGTTATACGTCTTAGGGTTGAGGGCTTGGCGCTGTAGTACCTATGGCCCGCAAGGGTGCCATGAAGTTCCATGGCAACTAAATTATGTACATGGGTTTAGGGGGCTAGTACGATAGGTCGTCGACGAGCAGGAAAACTCGGCCTAGGCACCTCTGAGGGCTGTAGGGATTTATACCTACCCATAGGCCCCTAAGTAGTTCCTTCTTACGGCTTATATATAGAATCCTATAAGGTAATCCCAAACAGGAACCCCTAAACCCTAAACCCTACTTAGGGGGCCTATGGTAAGGCTTTTTGTCGGCCCTTGAGCTGCGGAGCTGTTACCATGGGCGTCAAGGGCTGCCTGGTGGTCAAAGAGGGTTTAGGGTTTAGGGGTTTAGGGTTTAGGGGTTTAGGGTTTAGGGTTTACGATTTAGGGTTTAGGGCTCTATGAACATAAGGTTTCTTTGGGGGCCCCAAGTGTTTTATGTAAGAAGCTTATACATTTTACAGGTACATACTCTGTTGAGGGAGAGAGAGCGAGAGAGTATCGCTGGAAATCATGCATACAGATCGAAATAAGCAACAGAGAAGCTGTCGGGAAACACAGTTGCAGCTGGATGCTTCTGCTTCCAGCATGCGGTTCTGTTAGACTGCTCCAAGTATCTTTATAGTATATATGTACTATGTAGGACCCCTTTAACTATAAGTAGCAACTAGAGTACTGCATGGACACTGCCAAAAGCGGTCCCTTTCAGAGTTTGGCTGGCACAGGCTCATGCGGTTTGACCCTGTCTTATGTATAGGGCTCCCAGGTCAAAACTGTATCACAGGATTTCGGGTTCAGTGTTCCCTTCTTCATGTAGGGGTCACTGACGAACCTAGGGTCCATGCAAACCCCAACGAGCTCGAAGCCCCGAATTCGGGAAAGATGCGGAGGAACGCGACCTGAAACCCCGGTTGAGGCCCCAGAGCCCCCTATAGAGTCTTCAGGACGGGCTGCCGCAGCCCCATATCACCCCAGATCCCCCATGTAGCTTCGGTGATGGGTTCAATCAACCTTAAGCCCTAAGCCACAAATCCTAAACCTTATTATAATACATCTATACGTTATAACCCAAAGCCTGTCCTTAAATTCTGTCCTCTAAAAAATTTTTAAACCCTGAAAACCTAAACCCCTCTAAATCCTAAACTTCGACAAATCAGGTACGTACACCCGGCCGAGAAGCACGGCGACCTGGTAGTAGAAGGCACTTTGACGCTCGCAGGCCCCTATCAAGTCGTACCGGCTGAGGCCTAGGTTTGGATTTTTTCCTCTCGCATGGCTGAGATTTGGGTTTAGGCTTAGGCTTTAGGTGAGGCTGTGAAACTGCAATTGCAGGCTTTCGGTTGAGGGTTAAGGCTGGGGGTTTAAAGTTTTAAAGCGCTTGTATATTGACTCTCAGAACCTCTACTGCTGGCGGCAGTAAGATCACCACGCTCTGAGAAGGAGAACGAGGGATCGAGACAACACGCCTTCTCTCATTCATGTTGCTTGCCTGCATGCAGCATCATCATCTCCTATGCCCTCAACCCTGAATTGCAAACGTTATCCCAACTTTGGCCCCTAGCCTTTTTCACCTCCCCCGGGCCTTCTATGTGGGACACATGGACTCTTAGGGCCGGTTGCAGCAGAGGAGCAGTTGAGGGGCTCATTCAAGTCCTCTTTCCTTGGAAACGGGAGGGATCCCAAGCGAAAGGTACATTCAAGTTGAGGCTGGCGGCTTGGGGTGTACATGCCTTATGGTTTGTATACCGTAAACTGCCCTAACACCCTAAACCTTAAACCGGGAAACCGCGAAACCCCAGAGCCAGAAATCCTTCGACTTCGTAACATTAACTGATCAAACTAGCTACCCCTGAACCCCCAAGCCTCCCTTGAATGCCACCCTACAGAATCGCCACGAAGTGCCTTCCAAAGGGGGAGATGGCGAGTTCGTTTATGTGGCGCCAGATTTATTGCCTCAAGCCCCGAACTGAAGCGCAGACCCACGGGTTACTCTTTCACCCTTTTCTCACCAAGGGCTGTCTAGTGATCCTGTGGTGGGGACTCAATCTAGGTGGGGCACCTTTTGACCCTCCGGCCTTTACTGTAAAGCCGTGTACAAAGCCACAATTACAGCCGTGAACTACTCGAGACCTCCAAAGCCCTACATAGTACTAGCGTGCAAAACCTGAGTTTTATCGTTACACATCTACTAATACAGGATCTTGCCGGAACCTGACAATGTGGCAGACGGGGTGTTAAGCTTGGGGGTTCAGTAATGTGGTCTGGACGTCGAAGCGGAAATAGAAGGGTACAGGAGGGGAATGGGAGGTTTGGGTGTTGAAAGAAGGATTTACGGCGTTGTGGGGGGGCGGGGGGGCGGGGCATAACTAGTTCGAAGTTCATGGGTAGTTATAAGTTGGGGTTAGTAGGGTAACCATAGTCATATAACCCATGTTCAAACCCCACATGCAACTGCCCATGAGCCTCCAAGTACCCAGACTGGATGCCCCTATACCCTCCACCCGAAGCCCTAAGCCCCGCAACTCTGAAACTGCAAGCTGTCAGGCTTCATAGGGGCTTTTGCCAGCATCGGGACAATGTCGAAAGGCTCCGAGGTGTGCTCAACCCAAAGCCTCAGTTTTTCGGAAACTAGTTTGCTACTATAGACTATAGTACACCATTTCTACTATTGTAAGTTCTCTCTACTCTCTACCTCTCTCTCCCTCTCGCTTGCACAAGCCGGACTGCTTCCATCCTTGGTGTTAGAACTATGGTCTTGATAAGAACATGCCCTGCATCGTGTTGAGTGACCACTGTCGTGGTCGCAACAGTATGGCCTTCTTATGCCGGCTGCAAGACTACTGAACGAGGCGAGTCGACTGCAAAAGGTGCTGGGCGCAGTTTGGGTGTGGTGTGAATGAAGTCGTGCTCCCGATACAAACATCCTGGGAGGGCCACACTCTTCATCGGGACTCCTTGCTGTGGTCTCAGGTAATTATGTAGGCAAGGACTCATGGGTGATCTTTCCTCGTTTGGGGTCTGCCCCTGGCATCATCTGTACTCTTCAAGCTATTGCAATCACTAGATGCACAATCCTAAACATCTGCGAGGAATTTGTCAGTATTTGTGTGCCTTCGGGATTATGGAGTCTGGGCATGAGTGGCTTTGGGCTGAAAGAGTTGCCTTAACACAACTTCCGGTAGTACCACAGCACTGATACTATCCCCCTTAGAGTGCCCTTATTGAATACAATAGAGTAGCCCCCCAATACCCAAGCCCTGTTCTAATTATTCAGGCCACGATTTGCTAGAACCTTAAAAGCAGTAATCCCTGACGAACCCCTGGACGACATGCTTACAGGAACCCTACTTATTCTAACACTTTCTTATATAGAACCATAGAGTCATAGAGAACCCTGTAAGAAACCCTGTAGCGAAGGTATACTTCAAACCTGCCTGTTTCGGTGCCGCTGCGACGCAGGACTGCACCAACCCCGAATTACGAGACCTTGAACCCTCGACGTGTAAGTCTCTGAAGAATCAGAGCAGCGGCACATACGCCTCGCGAGAACTTCTATCTGGAAGTCCGCTCTCGGAGTCACCATCCTAAACTTCAACCGAGAGAGGAGCCAGAACGGCAGGTAGCCTCTTCAAAGGACATTGGACTTGAGAGCAACCATTTAAGTAGGACTTACAGGGAACCTTTTCCTAACTTACGGGTTCTCTACTGGGGCTAGAGGCAGGTATAGGCTCTTAAGCCCTACCTGGCAAAGGACACGGGTGTCCTCGGCACGTTGTATGAGTTCACGGATATACAAAAGCCCTATAAACCCTAGAATAACCCTTAAGAGCCATAGAAAGCTGGAGGTGTCGTTTACGAGCCATAAAGATCCCAAATATAAGCTCTTGCGAATCGTACAAACCCATTTAAAAACAGATTCAGCCCCTGCCAGAACCTTCAGAATATGTCTCTACATATATATATATATTATACACACATATTTAGTCTATTTATTTTTCTAGACCCTCGAAGAGACCGACAAGAACCCCCCAGGCCCTACCCGCATCGAGCGCACTCGAGCAACTGCATCGATCTCGATCGGGCGACGAACCAGTCGTTGGAATGCCTTTGGGATGGGGCGGGCATTGAGGAGAGGGTCTTGTCTCGGTCGGTCTGTGCGACTTAAGGCCCTGAGAGCTTGGTATACTCTTCTCCGTCTTCATCGTCTGTTCCAGCTGTTCTGGTGATCAGCAACTCTACCAATCATCGTGCAAACTCGAATTACGTTGAGTGCTCAGCCTTTTGGTACCTTAGGGTCTAGGATTTCTCACGGTCTTGGTAGACTCTTAGAGGTAGGGCTCCCGACCCAAGAGCTGCGACGAGGCACCGGGAGCGTAGCCAGTGGTTCGGGACACCCTCGTTGTTCGTGATGCGGAGGACATCTTCCTATGTGCTCAAGAACCCCCAAGACTCAAACCTGGATCTCGGGACCCTCACTTGCTGGGCATAACATGACAAAAACAAATAATTCTGAAGGAAAGTTAAAGAAGGCTTGCGACTCCTTAGGGCTTTGCAGCAGAGGTGGTTATAACTTCGGCCAGGGGTGGCCAGGTCTTGGTATGAGCCTTCGAGGACTTTAGATCCCGCCGAGGATGGCCATGACATGCATCTCATGGGTTTTAGGGTTTAAGGTTTAGGGTTTAGGGTTTCGGGTCATGGAGGCCCGGGGAGTTAGAAGAAGCTTTTGGGGGGAGTTGAACAAGCTATAACTACAGCGACTGCGCGGGCTTGCTACTTAGCTACTTGCTCCCTATAAGCCCCTAAGCCCCCAGGGCGCCTTACTACTCCGCAGTCTGCCTTGGAGGCTTCAGGACATGCGTTTTGAGAGTTGAGGCCGCTGGGATCCTTGGGGCTTGTAATGTTCATAGGGCCGCTCCAGTGACAATTGCTTTCCGACCCGAGCATCCGGCTCATGGGCGATTTTGGGCTTAAGGTTTGGTGCTTTTCTGAGAAGTGGCAATCTATTCGTGATTTTTCTTGTCGAGCATTTCATCATGCCAGTTTGTGGGCCTCCGGCAAGGCTTGATCGTGCCCTACCTAATCAGTCGTAGCAGTAATCGTTTGGTGTCAGTAGGATTGTATAAACTTGTATATTGTATAGTTTTACTGGGAAAGCAGAAGCGCGACTTGTGGCAAGGTGCGTCCACAGCACAAGGCGGGAGACGAGCCGCGGAAATGCAGCTTTACGCTCAGAAGCTTAGCGGGAAGCAAAGAGTCACCCGACGAGGTGTTGTACTGTACTCTCCTATACTATACTCTACTATACTAGACTCTATTAACCCGAACCAGGCTAGACTATACTCTACTCTACTCTACTAAACTCTACTATGCTTCACTATATTTTACGCTACTATACTATACTCTCCAATACTAAGAAACCGTATTATGTTTCAGGAATGTTTCAGGACTCAGACATGACATTTGGGACCCCTAAACCCCGAACCCTGGGGCCGAAACCGGTCGGATTGAAGCATAGGTACTATTGGGTTTATAAGGAAGAGGGTTTAGGGAATCTCTTCGGGATGAAGCCCTAGAAATCTGCCCCCAGATGCGTTTTTCAATCATAGTAATAATGGTAAGAATAGTAAGAATAGTAATAATAGTAGAGGCTCAGAATCTCCTTGGGGCGGTGGAGTCTCAACAGGCTATGCCACTCCAATTAGGCATACATAATGTGCTAACAGTCCCAAAGTTTCATGTACCACAGTATATATATATAAATATACTTAGGCCATACAGTACCTATGATAGTATAGGAACCCCTTTAAGGCCAAAGTATATACTATCTGGGTACATGGAGCCTTAGGGAAATGTTCCATTTGTTCGTCCCACGTCTTTAGTTAAAAAGCTTCAGGACTGTGTTTTCTGGGGACTTACCTTTTCTGTGGAACATGACCATGCATAGAACTTCGTGTAAACTCGAGCTAATTCTTAAGCAGTCTCATCAGTTGCATCTTCGGCTTCCTGAGCGACCGGGTGCATGTGTAAGTAAGTGTAAGTGTAAAACGATTTACTGAGCAATGGAGCCCCCTGAATCCAAACCTGGGGGGATTTCGCCAATGTAAAAAGTTGCCTACCTAGTCAGATACTGCGAAGTAGCCCGAGCCTGGACCAAGAGGCAATTCGAAAACACGAAACCCGCACCATGAAGAGCGATATTAGGGAGCCTTTTTTTCTATGACCTTACTGACAAGGGCTTCATTCGGCTTGCGTATGGAAGGTTATAGGAGGATGGGGTTTAGGGCAGAGTTCCAGAGCCAAGCTTCTTTGTATGCCGTCGGGGAGAGCATGTGGCAATGCCAGACCCACTCCACATCCTTCATCAGCCGGCTCGAAAGAGCGAACCCTAAACCCTAAACCGACACCTGTACTTGAACTCCTAATTACCCAATGATCAGGACCCACAGGGATTATGTGCCGGACCCCAAACCCGAAACTCCAAAGCTAGGGTAATGCTGAAACCCAGCTCGAACAGGCATTGGGCCATGAGGATGTCGAGGTTTTTGAGAGTTGCATGTCTAGTAGTATGTTGCAGTTCATATAGGAAGCATAAAGGTAAAAGCCCTAAACCCCGACATTCCCAAACGCTGAAGGGATCAGAGTTCGGGATATGATAGGCATTGGGAGATGTCCGGTTGAGTGGTGCTCAGCCTAGGGTTTAGGCACTCTTAGAGTAGAAATATTGCTTATTACTCCAAGCGTGCGAGAGTTGGTAAATAAAAAACGGTTGTTGAACGTTGCGCTGTGGGGGGGGGGGGGGTGTTCTACAACCTAAACCCTAAACCCTATTACAAAGCGACTATCAGGCGGCACGGGTACTGACTTCTCAGACCCAACGCCCTAAAAAAGTAGTGACAGAAACCGACATACCTAGTGTTTGGCTGCTCTGCGCCCGAAGGAAGTCTAGCCTTGAGTGTTGGGGGCAGATGGTTTACAACGCATGGGTTGTCAATGTCTGAGGCGTACACAAGCCTGAAGGACAGTGGTTCCAGCATATGGGCTTTAGGGCTGTTTCCGTATGCCTCAACCCCAAACCCTACCCGGAAAGCTGCTAAGGACTCTATATTGCAATCATCTTGTTTTCTGATGCGATATTCGACCCCTGGTAGATCTGGTCCCAAAAGCTGCAGAACCACTAGGACACGACCAGCCACCAGCGGAGGTATCAGGTCATCAATGTCCAGGATTGCCATGGCTTCCATGGCAATGGGGATCCAAAGCCTCATGAGCTGTGGTTTAGGGTTCTTCCGGATGGGGATCTGTAGGGGCTCAGATGTAGGGTTTAGGGTTTCAGGGCAAATGTCTAGAGGGTTTGTGCCTGTTAAATGTGTTTAGCGCTGACGATTGACGGGTTTACAGGATTAAGTGGTCACTTTGTGCGGCTTCCTCTCTGTAAGGGGTTTTGCCTTCCTCCTGGCTAGGACGAATCTACAAAGCAGGGTAAGGATTCACGGGAAGGAACAATCAAGAGCATGGAGAAGCCGATACAACCCTCTGTAATTTCTGTTCCGCTGCAGAAATGCCGGCAAAACGGAGCCACATAGAAACACACGCAACGAAAACCATCATTGGCACGATGTGAGTTTCAGAAGATTAGGAACCCTAAACTACGATCTAATTAATGTCAACTCTTGATTAATAAACCCCCTCTGATTAATGGCAACCCGCGCGGGCCTCGGACCTGGCTCCAAATATTTTTTAAAGGCGCTGGCCTCTTCCAGCAGAGCCCCCCCCCCCTTGAAAAAAAAAACCTTGCCAAAACCCCCCCCCCCC
>CAJNJA010063786.1:0-17552 GCA_905231915.1 Symbiodinium necroappetens
AAGTTAAGTTACCATAATCGGGATCTACAGGGTGTAGGGTTTAGGGTTTAGGGCTTGGGGTTTAGGGTTTAGGGGTTTGGTTTAGGGGTTTAGGGTTTAGGCTTATGAAGGTTTAGTGGTACCTGAGTAGTACCCTTTTGCCCTTTTTGCTGTTATGGGTCCCTTGTTAGAACTGAGTAACAGGAAAAAGGGTACCCTTATTATTAAGGGTCACTCAGGAACCTAGCTGGAGTGTTGCAAAACTTAGCGAGCCAAAAAGGACATACGCATAGGATTTTTTTAGGGATGTCCCTACCTTATTGGGCTTCATCATAAGGGAGTTTATATGGGATATCCCTATCCTAAGTGTTTGCTTGTGTGCTTTCTTGGGGCCCTACAAACCCTAGCTTACGCTACCATAGCCTACTACTTCTTATTACCGAATGAACTCTGATCTAGAATTCCCAGGGTCGCTGCATAGTCAGGTACACCCCTGGAACCTCAGACCCTAAAGCTCAATCCCCAAAATCCTGAGGGCTTTATAGTGTTCTGTTGAAACCCGAAATGCTAAACCCTTAAACCTTAAAGCCCCAAGTCATATAAGGGTTCCGTGTTCGTCTCTTGCTTATGGGTTTGAGCTAGGGTCCCCCTCTACGGTTCCTCATCCTAAGAGTGACATATCGGGCATTTTCTTTGAAACCTCAATACTCCCCTTCATTAAGGAATAAACTGGGCTCTGCATACTTGGATGTCTGAGTTCCCGCGCGTTTTATTGCCCAATGCCTTGGTGGTGCTTGGGGGCCTTGGGGTTCTACATGAAACCCTAAACCCTAAACCCTGAACCCTAAACATTGCCCAAGGCTTTAGTGATGTTTTGGGGTCTTGGGTTCTACATGAAACCCTAAACCCTGAACCCTAAACCCTAAACTCTCTTCGGGCAAGCTGCGCCCCGGCGCTTCCGAATCAGGAACCTCTGAGGCGTGGGTCTCCATGGGTATACTCACAACTTAATTCACCAATACCCAACCCTCTAAGCTTTTTGGGGTTCTTATCGTTTAGTAGCAATCTGAAAGTTTATCCTTTTATTTCGCTGGCTTATTGGGGAAATAAGATAATCGGGTTGTCAGAGAGAGGGACCCCAAACACGTAGATCTTTTGGGTGAGGCTTTGCCGAGGTCTCGGGGCCGTATGGAGCCCGATGGTATCTGTATCAAGAGCCTGTGAAACCCGTTACTGCCCTGTAGCCTACAGCACCGCTTGTAAAAGCCCTCCCCTAAACCCTAAACCCCTAAACCCTAAACTTTCCGGTATGGAATTCTAGCGCTTAGGGCTATACTGTAGAAGCCTAAAGAAGTAGTAAGATCATTCTTTAGGGTTCCTAGCTATAGGATTTAGGGTTTAGGGATTTAGGGTTCCATTGTATACGCCCCGAAAGCTTGTTCTACTTACCAAAAGGCACCCTACTCATACCCTAAGCCCCAATACATTGGTTTCAGACCTCTTAAATGGAACCTGGGTCCTTGTTGGATACAATTTCACATTTTTTGTTATCATAAAAACCCAATAATAAGGATCAAGAATGATCATTTTTAATATAGCCCCAACAGGGGGCCTGGAACCCTTACCAGGAGCTCTACATGGTCTAACTATTGAGGCCCCGATATTCGGCAGGGTCGGGGCTTCTCTTGTCTGCGTTCTTGTTAGGGGTTTCAATTTAAGTTACCATGATCGGGATCTATAGGGTGTAGGGTTTAGGGTTTAGGGTTTAGGCTTATGAAGGTTTGGTGGTACATTGTACTATAACTAGGTTCCTGAGTAGGACCCTTTTGCACGTTTTGCTGTTATGGTTCCCCTATTTAAAGCTGAATAACGGGAAAAAGGGTACCCTTATTATTAAGGGGTCACTCGGGAACCTAGTTAAGGGATTTAATTTAAGTTACCATACTGGGGATCTATAGTAAACATACGGTTTCCTTATTTTGGTCACTTAAAAACACCTAAACCTTAAACCCTAAAACCCCTAAACCCTAAGCCTTAAAACCCTAAAGCCTTAATCCCTTGTTGTGGTAACTTAATAACCCCCAAACCCTAAACCCTAAAACCCTAAACCTCCCTAAACCCTAAAACCCCTAAACCCTAAAACCCTAAAGCCCTAAACCCTTATTATGGTAACTTACACAAAAAATCCTTTGAGAAGAACCCAGAGACTCCAAAACTCCTTAATTAAGGAATATACCTTACATCATAATATTAAGGTCCCTATCATTTAAGTTAAGGGGTATTGGGCTCTCTGGGCGAACCCAGTTCTCCAGAGGAGATGGAAGTGACAGTGCCGCAGACGACGACGCCACCTGCCGAAGAACTGGGATCTCGAGCTTTTGTCGGTTCAGGGTTTAGGGGTTTAGGGTTTAGGGTCTAGGGTTCAGGGGTTTAGGGGTTTAGGGTCTAGGGTTCAGGGGTTTAGGGGTTTAGGGTTCAGGGGTTTAGGGAGGTTTAGGGTTTAGGGAGCTTTAGGGGGTGGCGAGAGGCGAACATAAGGATTCCATGCGGGCTACCGTGACAAGGGTTGCTTTGAGGCTTCCTCAAGTTCTACTCTCGGGTCCTTGGTACGGACTTGGGCTAGCATAAGACTGACTGATTCCTAGTAGGGAATGGGGGAAATGGATCCCTATGACAGTCCCTTAATGCTACAGTAGTCCAAAAAACCCATTCCTCCATTCCCTACTAACCCTAAACCCTAAAACCTAAACCCTGAGCCCCTAAACCCAAAAACCCATTCCTCCATTCCCTGCTAAGAACCAGTCAGAAGAGTTTGGGGGTTTTAGCTCGGGCCTAGCCCGGGTCGGGGCACAGGATGGTCTGCGGATTTCAACAAGAACTTCGTTCCCCAAGACCCAACCCTCTAAGCTTTTTTGGTGTTCTTATCGTTTAGTTGTAATCTGAAAGTTTAACCTTTTTATTTCACCGGCTTATTGGGGGAAGTCAGAGAAGGTTCCATGCAGTTTGAGGGGTTTAGGGTTTGGGAGCCTAGGGTGCCTGAGAGTTGTTCTGACAACCCGTGTAACGCCCCTCCAAAACCCGACAATAGCACCCTTTAAAGCAAACCCTCGTTAGGGACCCCCTAAAGCTGAACATAGACCCTACACAAAAGGACCCCTATTCCCATGCCCCTTGGAGGAACCAAGCATCGAAGCCACCCCAGAAAAAAAGAACTAAAATATATGGGAGCGCTGTTTTTTGGGGGCGTTCCATGTGTTGGATCCTTAGGGGGGTCCTTTCAAGGTTCCTTTTCCTTTCAGGGTTCCATAAAGGGGCCCCTTTTGAGGCGTTTCCGTTTGAGGGACCTCTAGTACACAGAGGGTTCCCTGAAGGAGGTCGGGGTTAGGGGGACCTCACATGGCTAGTTCTCTAAACTAGGGCCCCGTTTAGGGTCCGTTGTTTAGAGGGGTGCCGTGCTATGTTGTGGACACCTTGAAAAGGGACCCGAAATTTAGAGAACTACCCAAAAATAGAGCCCTCATAGTGCCCTTATAGAAGCCTTATAGGAAGCCCTTGCTTAGAAAACTATCCATATGCACTCCGCTGTGTGCCCAGAACGGCGGCGGAAGAGGACACGACAAGGGCATCGAGCACCACTGCTGCTGCCGAGGAGACCCCTAGAGTTTAAGGGCCCCGTTTTCAGGGATCTACCCAGAGACTCCAAAACCCCTTAATTAAGGAATATACTTTAACTTATAATTGAAACCCTAATAAGATTTAAGGTATATTCCTTAGTTAAGGGGTTTTGGAGTCTCTGGGTATAGGGGTGCTATAAGGAAGGGTTTAGAGGGATCTTGGGACTGAGTAGGTAGGGTTATACGTACCAGAATTGCGGTAAAGTCTAAACATATGATCCTCTATTTAGGGGATTCGTATTCATGAGAGCTTGAAACGATTTTGCAAGGGCTTTAGTGGGTTTCTGGATTTTTTGGTGGTCTGAACATTGAGTGGTACTGTCACCCTGTCGTCCCTACAGACCCAGAGACTCCAAAACCCCTTAATTAAGGTATATACCTTAAATCGTATTAGGGTTTCCATTATAAGTTAAGGTATATTCCTTAATTAAGGGTAGCCTCTGGGGAATTGCCCCAAACCCCTGCTCTGAGCGTAGCTTGGAAGATCATGCGGCGCCTCTGGAGACTCCTAAGCCTGCATAAAGGGGTTGAGGGACGGTTTCGGGGTTTGGGGGTTCAGGGGTTCCTATATAATTTGGTGGTCCAAAGCCCGGCTGTCCTATTTCGATGTCTCTCAAAAGGTAGTCTTATTCTGAAAAGTTTGAAGTTTCAAGCCCATGGGCACTTGGGAAATAAGATAAGAGCTTCGTGAAGGGCCTGCCTGAGACTGCCAGCTTTCCAGCCAGCCACGAATTGAGAAACGACCAAAGAACCTTCGCTGGGAGACGGTTCCTGAATATGGTCAGACTCTAATATACCCCCCCATACTGGAATGTATCGTCATACTACAACATGCACCAGAACTGGAAGATGATCACACTTCAATGTACCCCCAATTCGAGGAAAGTAACAGATGTCTGACGCAAACGTTCGTTTTGGATTCATCCACAGGCGTTTCGAGAGTCTACAACTTTTGGCCACTGTTTTCGTTTAGCAAATCGCAGACGTGTGCAGCATCGCAGCAATATCCGGCCCACTACTGTGATGGTTTATGTAGCCACATGAGCAAAAGATTCCACATCGAACGGAGCAGGAGGTTCAGGCAGTTGTAAGTTCCAATGCTACAGTGAAGCCGCCTGGACGTATCATGAGTCTCCGGCTGCTTCCAGAATGCGTCGTGTTTGGAGAACTTCTGGGCAAGAGCTCGCGGTCGAAGACGCTGTGGTGTGCGAGGATGTAGCAGCCTTGAAGAACTATCTTTGTGACATATATGGTTTCCCTGTGTATCTGCAGCAACTTTTGCAAGGTGGCTGTGTCTTAACCAACGATGTCAAGCTAGATGCCCACATCGATTTGCAGTTGGTGCTGCTGACCATCGATGGCCTTCCGCCAAGTCTCAATATCCAACGCTTGGTGGAATTAGATCTGGCAAATGCTGCTCGACTGAATCGTATTAACATAATCCGCTGCTTGCTGGAAGCTGGTGCTGATACTGATTGCTGCTGGGACCATGAAGGCATGACAGCGCTGATGCATGCATCTAAGAATGGCCACTTGCAGGTTGCACGCTTGCTGCTTCAAGCGAGTGCTGACAAAGATTGCCGTGACGATGACGGCATGACAGCACTGATGCACGCAGCCGACGAGGGTCACTTGGAGGTTTTGCGTTTACTGCTTGAAGCTGGTGCTGCTAAAGACACCTGGTCACACTATGACGGCAAGACCGCCCTGATGCTCGCAGCCAGCAATGGTCACTTGGAGGTTTTGCGTGTGCTGCTTGAAGCTGGTGCTGACAAAGACGCCTGGTCACGCTACGACGGCAGGAATGCCCTGATGCTCGCAGCCGAAGAAGGTCACTTGCAGGTTGCACGCTTGCTGCTTGAAGCGAGTGCTGACAAAGATGCCTGGTCACAGTGCGACGGCAGGAACACCCTGATGCTCGCAGCCGACGAAGGTCACTTGCAGGTCGCACGCTTGCTGCTTGAAGCGGGTGCTGACAAAGATTGCTGCGACGATGACGGCATGACAGCGCTGATGCTCGCAGCCGGCAATGGTCACTTGGAGGTTTTGCGTTTGCTGCTTGCAGCTGGTGCTGCTGAAGACACTTGGTCACACTACGACGGCAAGAACGCCCTGATGCTCGCAGCCGACAAAGGTCACTTGGAGGTTTTGCGTTTACTGCTTGAAGCTGGTGCTGCTAAAGACACCTGGTCACACTACGACGGCAAGAACGCCCTGATGCTCGCAGCCAGCAATGGTCACTTGGAGGTTTTGCGTGTGCTGCTTGAAGCTGGTGCTGACAAAGATCCCTGGTCACACTACGACGGCAGGAACACCCTGATGCTCGCAGCCGACGAAGGTCACTTGCAGGTTGCAGGCTTGCTGCTTGAAGCGAGAGCTGACAAAGATTGCTGTGACGATGACGGCATGACAGCGCTGATGCTCGCAGCCGACAATGGTCACTTGGAGATTTTGCGTTTGCTGCTTGAAGCTGGTGCTGCTAAAGACACCTGGTCACACTACGACGGCAAGAACGCCCTGATGCTCGCAGCCAGCAATGGTCACTTGGAGGTTTTGCGTGTGCTGCTTGAAGCTGGTGCTGAAAAAGATGCCTGGTCACACTACGACGGCAGGAACGCCCTGATGCTCGCAGCCGACGAAGGTCACTTGCAGGTTGCACGCTTGCTGCTTGAAGCGAGTGCTGACAAAGATTGCGGTGACAATAACGGCATGACAGCCCTGATGCTCACAGCCGACAACGGTCATTTGGAGGTTGCACGCTTGCTGCTTGAAGCGGGTGCTGATAAAAATTGCTGCGACGATGACGGCATGACAGCGCTGTTGCTCGCAGCCGACAAGGGCCACTTGGAGGTTGCGCATTTGCTGCGAGTCAAACGGCGCTGCCAGCGAAGGTGGATGGCTTGAGTCATTGTAAAGTCCCCCGGCTGACAATGCCATGGGCGTCGGAGTGCAGGGAAGATGTCTCAGCTTCACCGAGTACTATAGGGGCCTTTACAATTAGAATAGGGTTTTGGGGCCCATTATACTATAATTATAATAAGGAACCCCCAAAATATTATAGGTAACTATTGAGGCCCCTCCTCTTCCGGTCGAGTTGCTTGCAGCACAGGTGTCTTGACCGTCCAAAGATGCCGACAACCATTGTTTCAGCAATAATCTAGGGGCGTTTTTATTACCTATGTATATATATATATATATTCAGGCCCCTGCGTTACGCGCACCCTCAACTTTAAGTCAGACAATTTCCTCAGATTGTAAATGCCTCAAGCTTGAACGAGCTCCGTTAAGAAATGGTCTTGCCAGCCGAGTCAAACCCCCCTGGAAGGTCCTAAACCCTACATGGGGTTCCTTGAGCTCATAGAAGCCGTCGCATGGCTCTGTGAAGGCTGAACCCTGATCCTGAGCCTACACTTTGGGGGTTAGGATTTCGCTTTCAGCGCTTAAGGGTTTTCTATAGGACATTTTCAGGTGGGTAGTTACCGTTATAGGAGCCTTATAGAAGGTCCATGTACCTTATAGAAGCCGTATAGAAGCCCTATAAACCCTGAACTCCCCGCCTGTAGTTTCCTTTAAGGTTGGGGGTGTCGGGTTTCAGGAGCCAGTTTGAAGCCCAGGTGGTCCGGCGGCCGGGGTGCTGGGCATGGGGTTTTAGGGGTATTTTGTATGAACAGCCCAAGGACGGGACTAACCCCTAAACCCCTAAGTCCCTAAACCCCAAACCCCTAAACTCCTTAACTCCTTAAATCCCTTAAACCCCTCAAGCCCCTAAACAACTAAACCCTAAACCCTCATAGTACCCTTATAGATCCCTTAAAAGGGCCCCTACACAAGTGAGTGAAGGAGATGGCGGAGACCACAGAGGCCGCAGCGGACGGGGACGCGGGGGGCCTCAGCGCTGCAGCGGCCTTTTGGGGGTTTAGGGTTTAGGGGTTTAGGGTTTAGGGGTTTGGGGGTTTAGGGGTTTAGGGTTTAGGGTTTGGGGGTTTGGGGGGTTTTGGGGGTTTAGGGGTTCAGGGGTTTAGGGGTTTAAGGGTTTAAGGGTTTAGGGTTTGTCTTTTGCAGAGAGCCCAAAACCCCTTAAGTAAGGAATATATACCTTAAAAGGGTTCCTTAAAGGGATCTATAAGGGTTTCTATTAAGGGGATGAAGGAATATATACCTTAAGTCATAATATTAAGGCCCCCTATAATTTAAGGCATCTTCCTTAAGTAAGGAGTATTGGGTTCTCTGGCTCAGGGTGTATGGTTTCCCTCAGCGCCAAGGGTTTAGAGCTCTAGGGTGTTTAAGCTTTCGGGTTTAGGGTTTAGGGCTATAAAGGTTTTGCGGTGCATTGTGCGATAACTCTACTACGGCGGAATCCAGCTAGTACTTGCATTTATTTGGTGACAGCCTTAAAATCCCAAAGCCTCAAACCCTGAAAGGCCTAGGCCCTAAACTGGGGTCTTCTGAGCGTTCTACCGGGTTTGCTGGGCGGCTCGCATGGTTTTGTAAGGCTGGCTTGAAAAAGGGTACTTGAAGGATCACAGGGAGTCGTGAGTGGGGTTATAAGGCTCCCCTTAAGAGATCTATAGGGGTTTGCTACAAGGTTTTTGGGTTTTAGGGTACTTGAAGGACCACGGGGATTTGTGAGTGAGGTTTGAGTTCCTTGATTGGGGGGGTTACAAGCAAGGACCCAGAGACTCCAGAACCCCTTAATTAAGGAATATACCTTAAATGATAATAGGAACCCTAATAAGATTTAAGGTATATTCCTTAATTCAGGAGTTTTGGAGTCTCTGGGGAGTTCTAGCTGTAGGTACCTTGTTTATGGCACTCGTTGCTAAGTCCCCTCATCCTCCAAGCACTGTCGGGAGTTACAGGGGCTATTCACCGTTTCGGGCGTTAGGGTTGAAGGGTTTTGGTTGCAAGTAGAGTCACAGGTGCCCTCTCAGGAACCTTCAAAGCATCCATGAAAGTAACCTTACTTTATTCGCTTACTTCAGGAAGGATTATGGGACATGCTGTTGATGATATAAATCCTGCATGACCTTACGGACCCTAAACTATGGGAGTTATGGGTATATTCCTTAATATGGGTCATGCAGGATTTATACCATCAACCGTAGCAACCCAGAGAACCCAATACCCCTTAATTGAGGAATATACCTTAAATCATAATACTGAGGCCCCTATAATTTAAGGCATCTTCCCTTAATTAAAGGGGTATTGGGTTCTCTGGGAATCTTATGTTAGGCTCCTTCAGGTACTCTCAAGAGGTCCGTAACAACCTAAACCCTAAACCCCTAAACCCTAAACCCTGAACCCTGCCATCCTCACCCTCAAAGCCCCAGGGTCCAAAAAGAGACCACGGATGATTTAGGGTTTGAGGTGTTAGGGTTTAGGGTTTTAGGGTTTGGGGTTTTAGGGTTTAGGATTTTCGAAAAAAAACCCTGTGCCCTCCAGAAAGCGATATGGAACCCTTATGGAACTTTTGTTAAACTCTCATAACCCGTATTGCCTGGCCAGGACGATGCCGGCGACCCATCCGATACGACAACAGAAGAATCGGCAGAGAGCCCTGCCAGCCAGCCCTTTGCAGCCTGAGATACAGTGAAATCCCTGTAAAAGAAGCCCATCCCGCGAGAGTAGCCCACCCTAAGGTTCTTTTTTTCCATTACCTCTGACTTTATCAGCTGAGGAGTTAGGGTAGGCTAAAGTTCTTAGTCGCGTTCTAATTTAGACATAGCAAGTACCTTGAGCCAAAATGGCCGCGGTATTTATCCTCCCCTGCCGCGAACCACACCCCTGCCTGCCGCTGCCGCAAAGAATTAGTGTCTGACACCAATTGGTTTGTGCCTTTGCCCACCCCTGCCTGCCGATGCCCCAGGCGCACTAGTTCGTTTTTGCCTTTGCCCACCCCTGCCCCTCGCCCCTGCCTGCCGCTGCCCCTGGACAAAACGAAATAGTGTCTGACACCAATTCGTTGTTGCCTTTGCCCACCCCTGCCCAACCCCACCTGCCTGCCGCTGCGCGGGGCAAAAACGAAGTAGTGTCTGACACTCATTCGTTTTTGCTTATGCTGGGGCAAAAACGAGTGTCAGACACCAATTCGTTTTTGCCCCCGGGAAGCGGCAGACGGGGGTGGGGGTGGGGTTGCACCAACCGCCCAACTGAGAACCCTTTCTCCTAAGGTGTTTATCTCGGGTGTTTGCATAACAAGCCAAGCCACAACGAAATCATTTGCACCCAACAGAAAATAGGAACCTGATCCCAAAAGCTGGGGTACCCTACGGTTCTCAATTTTGAAAGAACCTCAATTGTGTGAATCCGGCCGGGGGTAGGGGCTAAGGTGCTTAAACAGTGTGTTCTTATACAGGAAGTTCACTATAATACAGGACAGGAATCAGAATACTTGGTAGTGCGCAGGGCCCCATGGTCTGTAGATATTTCTATTACATGACACTTAAAGCCCGATTCCAAATATGAAGCCCCCGGCATTAGATATCGAAAGTTCTTTGGGCGATTTCCTAAAGTCTAGGACTGTAGATTTCATGGTGGGTATGGGCTCCTACGTGTGTATCAATAATCGTGGGCTTCTGTAGATTTCGAGGTCTTCTTTGCGGTGTCAGGGTTCTGTGTCCTCCTCCTCGCAATGAGGATCCTGCTGTTGAGAGTTCAACTGGGTCCTGGATACAATTTTACAGTTTTTGCGATCATAAAACCCAAAAAAAGATTAAGAATGATCATGTCCAATCTACTCCCAAGAGGGAACCTCACGATGTACGGGGTCTTTCCGTTTTCTGATGCTCACTTTTGAAGGCTTTGGGTCGGATGGCTAGTTCCCCAAATGAGGGTCCTTTTGGGGTCCGTTTAAAAGGGTGCCGTGCTGTACTGGGGACCCAGAAAGGGACCCTACCCAAGGAGTTTGGGGCGTGGGCTTCCGGACTTAGCCGGGGGCATGAAAGGGGGGCCTAAATACACAGAAATAGAAATCTTCCTCCTTACTGTTTCCTGAGATGACCGTAGTATAGGGAGTCCAAAGCTAGTCCAAGAGTTCAGTCTTCCAAATACCGTGGGTTGTTGTTGGGGGTTTGGCATGTTTTGTTGCTATACAAGCTGACATTTCACCGGGTTGCTAGACACTCAAGCTGCGAGTGTGCATGTGCGTGCGTGCGTGCGTGCGTGCGTGCGAGCGTGCGTGCCGTAGGCCCCAAAAGAACCCAGGACAAAGTTTGGAATGCACTCGGCCCATCACCGATAGCTCAGGACCACCACCACGGAAGAGGAGGAGCGGCTTGAGCTCTCAATGCTGACAGCAGCAGCACAGAACCAAAGCAGCAGGCATCTGCAACCCAACTAGGTTCCTGAGTAGTACTCGCCCTTTTTGCTGCTATGGTTCCTTGTTAAAACTGAACAACAGGAAAAAGGGTACCCTTATTAGTACGGGGTCACTCAGGAACCTAGCCAAATGCAGCACGAGCAGTGGCAGTTGCAGCCGGAGTAGGAGTAAGAGAATCAGCAGGGGTGGTTGTTGCGTCGCCGTGCGAGCACTAGCACAAGGTCCGTGAGCATACTACCATGCAGTCATGTCTACCGGGTACCGTGACTCCCAGAATCGCACATCGACAGCCCTGTGGATTCGGCGGATCATGTATGATACTGTGACCTTAAGGTTATGGGAGATATGGCATGATGGCAATTACGGTATATTCCTTATTATGGGTAATGCAGGATTTATATCATCAGCCGTATGGGGGGGGCTCATCGCAGAACATCATTCAGTCCATGCCTCTTTAGACTCTGCCTGCTTCTCTTCGACCCGGCTCCAGCGCATCATCAGCTCTACCGAGAACGAGCAGCAGCCTGAAGCCCTCCTTATGTTATGAGCTCCCACATAACCACCCATTATTGCATAATGTAGGGGAATAATTAGAATAGAGTTTTGGGGTATATTGTATTATATTTAAAATAGGGAACCCCGAAAATACTAAAGGTAACTATCAAGGCCCCCATTTTTGGCCCGTGTTTCATCCTTTCCAAACCCTAAAAGACGTCAGCGTGGGTTCGGTCATTAGAATGACGAGCTTTGGGGTGTAACAGAAGGTATAGTCATAAGAAGGAACCCTAAAGAGTGGCATGGTTAGTCATTGAGGCTCCTGTATTTTGAACCCTAAAGCCTAAACCCTAAAAGCCTAAACCCTAAAGCCCTTAAACCCTTAAGCCCTTAAAACCCGTAAGCCCTAAACCCTGTAATTATTCTGAAGCCCAGCTGCAAGGAGCCCCAGTCTACTACTCAGCCAGCCACGACCACCACTCGGAGCGAGGGGTTGACAGTTCAGCTTTCGCATGGCTCTAGCAGTTCTCTGCTCCAAAATCTCGACAGCCTAAAGCCTAATCCCAGGGTACAAGGTCTAAACGTCTAAACCCTAAAGCCTAAGCCCTAATCCCAGAGTACAAACCCTACAGCCTAAACCCTAATCCCAGAGTGCAAGTTCTAAAGCCTCACCTTAAATTTCGTTGGTGCCATGCACCCTTGTAGTGAAGGCTGCATTCTTCGCCGATCCTGCTGCAGCACAAGTGTCAATGCACGCACACCATATAGACATATTTTTTGTGTATGTATGTACGTATGTACGTACGTATGTATGTATGTATATGTGTGTGTATGTATGTATGTATGTATGTATGTATGTATGTATGTATGTATGTACGCATGTAAGTATGTGTGTACGCATGTATCTACGTATGCATGTATGCATACGTGCAAGTAATATGCATGTGTGGATGTATGTATGCATGCATGCATGCACGCACGCATGCATGTATGTACGTATGTACGTATACCTGTGTGTGTTTGTATGTCTATGTTTGCATGTATGTCTATGTGTATGTCAGTGTGTGTGTGTGTGCGTGTGTATGTCTACGTGTCTGCATATGTATATGTACATGTATACTTATTATGTATAGTGTATACGTATGTATAATGTATATGTACATGATTGAATCTGTATTTGGGGTTCTCTTTCTATGGACTGTGCTTCCAACAAGGGCTTCAGAGTTAGTGAGGCTTCGGCCAGGGTACCTGTTCCGGGTCGTAAGAATCCTATCATTTAATGTTCATAGTGGGTTCCCTCATCTTTTGCAGCTCCGATATCCCCCTGCGAGCCAAGCTTACTGTGTGAACGCGCTGCAGGAACACGACAACTTCAACCACTCGCGCCGGCTCCAATACAACGGCGAAAGCCTCCACGACATCAAGCACCAAGACCAGCACCTCAACCACCAAAAAGACGACCACCAGCACAACCACGAAGAGCACCACGACCAACCCCAACATCACCACAACCGAGACCACCACCAAGAACAACACCAGCAAGACCACCACCAGCAAGAGCACGACGACAACCACGAGCCGAAAGACAACGACCTTCAAGAAGACGACCACCCACCGAACGACCACCAGCAAGAAGTCCACCACGCACGCCAGCACGACCTCAACAACCACCCGGCATGTGCAGGCGCCGTTGCGTGCAATCCACATGGTAGGAACTGCTGTCCCAAAAGATCCCCCCCCGCCTGCCCCCGTAAGACCTACAGAAGCCGCGAGCAGCATCCGCAAAATCCAAAGACGGACCTAAAAAATCCTACAAGCGCCCCATCCTCGAGCCTACCAAGAGCCACCTTCCTCTCTTTGAAGGCTCAGACCTAACCCCTTGCCCCAAGAACTCGTTTAATGTAGGGGCCCAAATTTATACTAATAAAAAATTTGGGGGGGTTCGTTATTAAAACTGTAGTATAATATACCCCGAAACGTTATTCTAACACTATTTTGGGGTTCCTTATTATAACTGTAGTACAATGTACTCCAAAAACCCTGTTCTAATGATTAAGGCCCCTATACCATAGAGTCCCAATGTAGATCCCTTATAGAACCCTTTTGGAGCCCTGTAAAGGAGCTCTAGTCTAATTATGAAGGCGCCTTCCTTTTAGGCTCGAACCCCGAAGTCTTCAGGCCCAAGTACTCTAAGAGCGAGCGTCACTCTCTGCCCAGAATCCCTGGGGAGGATCCAAGGCTCCTATAAAGCCCTAAGGGTCCAAGTACCCAAATAGTAGGGTTTCAAGGTCCAAAAACCATTCAGAGTATGGATTTTGGGACCTAAAACCTTACTATTTGGGTACTCGGACCCTCTGGGAAGTACTCCTTCGTAGTTAGAGTCCCAAATTAAGGGATTTTAGATCTTTTCGGTGGTCTGGGTGCCCTCAAGGCGGGGGGTAGGTGATCTTTATACCCTTTTGGGTACTTGGGTAGTTCTCTAAATTAGGATCTCATTCTTTAGGTCCCCGAAATAGTACGTCACCCTTACAAAAAGGGCCCGAAAAGGACCCGGATTTACGTACAGAACAACCCTCCCATAATCCAAAGGGCCAACCTTTTCTGAGCCAGGGATACTTTTGATGATATAAATTCTTAGCATGACCTTAAGGACCCTAAACTATGGGAATTATGGCATAATGGGAATTATGCTATATTCCTTATTATGGAATGCAGGAATTATATCATCAACCGCAGGGATACCCCGGCCGTAGGTTCAAATTAACCCTGAAAGCCTTGAGTACCTGAAGCCCAAGAGGTGGTTCAGCTACCCACGGCCGCACCGGCAGCGTCTGCTGTGCCAGTGGCGACCACCACCTCGGGACCCAGCTTCTTCTACTTGCAGGCCGGCGTCTGTCGGCTTAAGAATTATATTACTCTATTACTAAAACCGCTAAACCCTAAACGTAAACCCTAAACCCTAAAATGTTTCCATCTCGTACAGCCTTGCAAAGGTTCGATAGAAACCTGAATCACAACCCAGAAGGTCCGAAACAAATGTTGCAAAGCGCTGCCCAAGGCGGTAGCAGAACCCAGAGAACCCAATACCCCTTAGTTAAGGAATGTACTTAAAGCATAATTTTACGCATATTCCTTAAATCATAATATTAAGGCCCCTAGAATTTAAGGCATGGGGTCCTGGGTTCTCTGCGTAGCAGAAAGACCTGCAGACACCCAGGTCCACCCAAAAAGATCCTCAAGAGCCCTAAAGTCGCCTCATCACAGCCTACAAAAAAACGATGTCCTTTAAAACAAGCTGAAACTGTTTTACCGAAACAGTATGCTTACACATATTTATTAATGCATTTCTTTTCTTATTTATTTATATATTCATGTATATACACATACATATATATACATATACATATACATATACATATACATATACATATACATATACATATGTCTTCTATTGCCCGAAACAAAAAGGACCGCAAACCCCTAAAACCCTAAACCCCTAAACCCTAAAGCCCTAAAACCTAGAACCCTAAGCCCCTAAACCCTAAAACCCTAAACTCTAAAACCCAAACCCTAAAACCCTAAACCCTCCCTCCCAGGCGCTGGAGGTCGCCGAGGCCGCTGCCCGCACCGCGGCGGCCGCCGGGCTCCCGGCCGTGGAGCGCGCGGCCCGGGCCGGGGAGGCCGCGTTTGGGGACCCTTTTAAGGGGTTTTGCCCAGAGAACCCGGTTTAGGGTTTAGGATTTTAGGGTTTAGGGTCTAGGGTTTAGGGGTTTATACCCCTTCATTAAGGCATATTACTTAAATAATAGGGGGCCTTAATATTTTGATATAAGGTATATTCCTTAATTAAGCCGTTTGTTTCTTGGGGGGGCCGGGAAAGGGTTTGGGGTTGGGGGTTTGGGGTTTAGGATTTTGCTATTTGATCGTTTTTGTTTCTTGGGGGCCCGGTGTAGGGCTCGGGGTGTGGGGTTTAGGGTGGTTGTGCCTGGGTTTAGGGTGTAGGGCTCAGGGTGGTTGTGTTTGTTTCTTGGCTGGGGAAAGAGTTTCGGGATTCGAGTAGGGGCCGTAATAATTAGAATGAGGTTTTGCTTGGAGGCCCAGGGGACTTAGTAAGTCGGTTATAAGTAGGGCTATAATTAGGGTAACTCCATTTAGGGTACTTATAACTCTACTTATAACGCACTTACTAAGTCCCCTGGGCCTCCAAGTGGTCTACTTAGAATAAGGAGCCCTCAGGCCCTACAGCATAATATAGGTATCTGTTTGGGCTTCTTTTTTCACCCCTCAAACCTTCGACCCTGAACCTCAGCTCGCTGTGAATCTTAAAGGATTTCATCCCAAGCATCCGAGACTGAGTCAGACAGCAAAGTTCATGATGACAACATTAGGGTTTAGGGTTTAGGGCTTAAGAACAAAGTGGAAATGTTACTACCAATAAGAGTAGTTGAACAAATGCATACAAAAAATTATGTTATATACATATATACTAACAGATAAAGCACGTAAGGTTAGGTCATGGAAACAGGCACCGAAAGTTCAAGATGCTAGTTTGTCTTCAGGCAGCCTTGACAGCGCCCAGTCTTCAGCACTGGAAGATGTGGAGGTTTGAAGAGCAGGGGGGAGATTCCGAGCCCGTGGTTTAGCAGCTTAGGGCATAGAGCTGATAGAGCTTTAAGGCTTTAAGGTTTCAGAGTTTGGGGTTTGGGGCTTAAGGGCAAGGGTTAAGGTCTGGGGTTTAGGGCTTAAGAGTTTCAGGGTTTGGGGTTCAACGCTTCATCTAGGACATTTTCAGGTGGGTTAGTTACCGTTATAGGAGCCTTATAGAAGGTCTATATACCTGATAGAAGGTCTATATACCTGATAGAAGCCTTATAGAAGCCCTACATACCCTAAACTCCCCACCTGTAGTTTCCTTTAATTTGGGGTGCCAAGCGTCCAAGAACACGAGCCCAGCCAGCTCCACTCTGATTAATTGAGGGGCGCCTTATACCATGCATTCCAACGGGAAGTCTTACTGTTGATGATGTAAAGCCTGCATGACCTTAAGGACCCTAAACTATGGGAAGTATGGTATATTCCTTGTTATGGGTAGTGCAGGATTTATATCATCAACTGTAGCAGTAGAGTGGGTAACTGTTAACCTTTTCGGAGAACCCCTCGGAGATCCGAAAGGTTGACCTTTAGTTCGCGGGAGACTGGACAAGCAGGGTGAAGCCAAGGGGAAGTGAGTTTAGGGTTTAGGGTTTAGTGGTGAAGCCAAGGGAAGTTGTAGGACACAAGGAATGGGCTGCCAGGGAAGGAGCATCCGGGATAAAGGGCGTTGGCAAAGAATCTATTCATAATATTCATAATATGGGATATATAAGGCCCTTAATGGTCGCCCCATTACAGCTCGTTACTGTATGGGGGCAGTACCAAAGTAGCGTCATAGCCCCGGAGTCTGCTACACTAAGAGAGTGGAAACCCTGGGCCCCACGCAAACCGCCCAGACCGCTTGGAGGACGCAAAAAAAGAAGCCATTGATATGCCACACGGCCCTATCTCGCATAATGGTAGGATGCCTTTTAAGGATTCCATAGCTATCTCGCACCATGCCAAGGTATGATACTTTTATGGGTTGTTATCTGGGGTCTGGCCAGGCTGCTGTGCATTAAAACTTATAAACCCCTGATAAACCTGTACAAAGCCCTCTAAACCCTTGCAATAGACCCCCGCTACAAACCATCGTCTGTAAACCATGTATACAACCCCACCCCTGCTAAACCCCTTTTGAGGCAAACTCTAAACTCTAAACCCCTAAACTCTAAACCCCTAAACCCCTAAACCCTAAACCCCTAAAACAAAAAAACCCTAAACCCTAAACCCCTATAACCCTAAACCCCTATAACCCTATAACCCAAAACCCTGCAGTGCGTCAAAGCTGCGGGCGCTGCCGCAGCCGCAGCCGGTCGTGCTGCCGGGGTGGCAGCCGAGGAGCAGGCGAGATGAGACGCCTTCCGTTTTGGGGTTAGGGTTTAGGGCTTTGGGGGTTTAGGGCTTTAGGGGTTTATGGTTTAGGGCTTTACGGTTTAGGGGTTTTAGGGTTT
>CAJNJA010063808.1:0-30326 GCA_905231915.1 Symbiodinium necroappetens
ATAGTCATCAGAGATGAAGAGTTCCAGCCGAGGCAAAGTCCTACATCGCCCAAGCGATCCTACTGGCCATGGCGCTTACAAGCCCGTGCCCCATTCTGGAGTGAGGGCTTTCTGTAGTTTTGGGTGGGTAGGGTGTGTAGCCAAGTCGCTTTGGATGACGTAGGCGCTGAGGCTCTTGACTGAAGGCCCCTTGAACTCAGGATTCCATCCAAGACAGCTCCAGCATGAAACAATGGCTTTAGACCCGCAGCCCAAACACCAAAAGCTTGAGGCTTCAGGCTTCCTGACTGCCCGTGACATTGCATACGTTAGGCGGAGCTTCTTCTTCTGCTCTTTGAGTCCAAAGGTCCACTCATATAGATTTATTTGTTTATCTCCATGTGTCTGTCCCCGTGCATGATTGTCTTTGCAGATCCGTATATCTAGCCAGTTGAGATTGTGTTGATCTACTTTTTCACCTTCAAGGCATGATGTTTTTGCTGTGTGGATTCCCAGCAATTATCATGCTTACTCCAGATGCAAACCTCAAAGGTCGAAATCCTAAACACACAATCCTGAATCCTCGATGTAAAGACCCAGAATCAACCGACCCAACTCAGAGCCTGCCAATGGTTAGCATTTAGAACCGCTCCCCTGAACGGAAGCTTGTTAGATAGGGGTCCCGCATCTCGGGCATCTAGGGTTCTATCCAAGAAGGGCCCTTTGTTTTCTGATGTTCCTGATGATTTGTGGCAGGCCAGCGACCCCTCACGGCTCTCGTGGCGCGATGCCTGCTGATCTCACTGGTTGCTTGGCCCCTGACCCCGACCCTTGCGGCTTCGAAGTTTTTGGGTTAGGGCTGGCGTGATTTGAGGGCTTGCGGCGGCGTACTGTCACTGCGAGGTGCCTCCGGTATAGGCGAGCCCGGTGGTTCCACGGCTTTCGCTTATCACGTTCCTTCCAGTCCCTTGCAACTGCATCTGCTGAGGACACCACATTCATTGCAGTGCTGCACGCATTGTGAGCGGCAATCGTGCTCTCGCCGGTCCGGTGCTCACTTTGGCCACACTTTTTCCAAAGTTGGCAATCATGCTCCTGCCACAGTGCCTGGCACATTTTTCATTTTGGGGCGCGATCGCCATCTCGCCACAATCCCGTGCACGTCCGCCTCTCGAAATCGTACTCCCGCCACAGTGGCGTGTTTTTGGGGCGCGACTCACAGTGCAGCAGTATTGGGGGTCTACGTTGAAGCTTGAGCCGCTGAAATTCCAAATGTACACCTTCACAAGACTACATGCGCCCTCAGAAGCAGCCGCATCAGAAAACCTTGTAGAAACGGCCTAGATCCGGCACATGAATCTCCTTGAGACCTGTAAGACCTTCACCTGAAAACCTAGATCCTGGGAAACCAAGCCAAAATCCATAAGCCCAGGGGTCCGCAAGCTCAATGCCTTCAGGCTTTGCCCCGAAAGCTCCGACTGCCAGGTCATTGCCACCAGCATCCAGTTTGACTGGCCCGACCCGCCGCTGCTCAAAGAAGCGCCGGCGTTGGTGTTTCCAGGCTCCTGGGCTCCTGGCTTGTTTCGCGGGTTTTCGGTTTGGGTTTATGGCTCTGGCATTTTCTACTGTTACCTTGGTGGTGAAAGGAATGTTGATGTGAAGCAGGAAATAAATTATGCTTCTGCTACACTCGCGCACTGCTGTGGGCTCGAGCAGGCGCGCTTCCGGCCCACCTCAGCGAGGCAGAGATGGCAGCAGGACTCACGCAGCCCCAAGGTGCGAATGCATGAGAGTTGACGATGACAATGTCTTGCGCGGGTTCAGCATGTTCAGCGCAGAGAATTTTCGACCTCACATGTGGGACAGATTTTTGGGGTGTGGCGTACCGTTCGCATCCGTTCACCATCAAGAAACAGGGTGTCGATGACGCTCATGATTGTGTGCCACATGCCGGTGGTGGATCGCGTAAAGCGATGCTCATGATGGGTGCCGTTGGGAAAGCAGCGACTTTTCCTGATGATGTTCATGACGTATGCCCCGTCGCTGTGGTTGGTCAGGTCAGGCTGCAAGTCTGATGTGCCGATGATGTTCGTGACGTGTGAAGCAGCTACAGCGCCGACGATGCTCGTGAACCGTGGTGTGTGTGGCTGAGGTAGATCGAGTTGAGCAGCAATTTTCCTGCCGACGTGATGCTTCGATGGTAGTGCGTTTAAGCAGAACCCCTGGTGGCAATGATTCTCTTGATGCGTGCCTTGTTGCTGTGGAAGATCAGTAAGGGGAAAGCCTGGTAGCCTGGTGCCGATGAGACGCATGATGTGTGTGCCTGTTGGTTGGTGTAGAACGCTAGCGCTAGCGTGGGGTATTGCGGCTGTCAAGCCAGTAACACTTTTGTAGATGATTCTCATGATGTGTCCTTGCGGAGCGTGCCTGGTCCACGCTCGCTGATTGGGTTTCCGTGAGGTAATGCAGCAAGCCTAGTGTCGATGATGCTCCTGATGCATGGGCTGCGGCTGTGGTGAAGCAAGTTGGGCGGCATGCCCGGTGCCGATGATGCTCGTATTTTAGGGTTAAGGCAGCAAGCCTGGTGCCGCCGTTACGCATGATGTGTGCTTTAATGTGCTTCAAGGCTTCAGCAAGTCTCGCGCCAATGATGCTCGTGATGCCTGTGTTGTTGCTCTGGTAGATCGGAGGAAGCAGAACACTTGGCGCCAGTGATGCTCATAATGCGTGCCCATCTGCTCTGGTGGATCGCGTATATTGGACTGGTGCCCACGATGCTTATGCCGCATGCCTGGGATTTAGTCACTGGCTGTGGATGATGCCAAATGGGCATGCATACTGTGTGTGTCGTGTTGCGTTGGAGGTCGGGTCCAGCAGCACGCCGTGATGCTTGCCTTGCGGTTGTGGTGGATCGGCTGATGCAGAAACCTGGTCCCGATAATGCTCCTGATGCGAGCATTGCGGTTGTGAAGGTCAGGTTAAGCAGGAGAGTCATTACGTTGCAAGCCTGGTGCCGATGATGCTGATGATGCGTTCCTTGTGGCGGTGATGGGTGGGTCTACACGTGCTGACAATGCAGGATGCATACCTTGAGGCTGTGGTAGGTGGCCTTAGTGCTGATATTGTGGATTGAAGTAGCCATCTGCAGGCCTTGCGGTTATGCCGTCAGGTTGCAAAGTAGACTTGTACCGACAATGCTCGTGATGCCTGCCGTGTGGCTGTGGTTGATCGGCTTGAGCAGCAAGCCTTGTGCATGCTATCTGCTGTGACGTAACAGAACAGCAAGCAGGCCTGGTGCCGATGATCTGGTTGTTGCAGATAGGGTGAATCTGTCCGACAACGCCCACGATGCATGCACTGCAGCTTTGGTGATCAAGTTGAGCAAGAGTGGTTCCCATGAAGCTCATGATGTGCAGCTTGGACCGTGCGCTCAGCCTCGTGCCGATGATGCCGATGCTGCTTAAATTGTGAGTGTGGTTGGCCAGGTTCAGCAGCCTGCACGGTGCCGATGATGCTCGTTGATTCGGTAATGTGGGGCTTCCAAGCCTAGCCGATGACGCTTCTGATGCGTGGGTTGCGGCTGTGGTGAAACAAGTTAAGCAGTATGCCCAGTGCCGATGATGCTCGAATGTTGCGTCAAGGCCGCGAGCCTCGAACTACTAATGCTCATGATGCGTTCCTCGTGTCTGCTCCAGGCCGGGTTGAGCAGAACCCCTGAGCCACTGATGCTCTTGATGCGTGCTGTTAAGGCTTCGGTTGCTCAGCAAGTTTTGTGCCGATCAGACAGGCGCTTTTGTGCCGATAAGACGTGATGAAACCCAGTTGAAAACCGGTGTCCTGACAATGCTTATGATCCGTGCCTTGATGCTGTGGTAGATCAGGTCAAGAGCAAGCCTGGCGCCGATGATGCTAATGATAGGTGCCCTGATGATGCTCATGATGCGAGCCCTGGGTTGTGGTGGGTGTCGCTAGGCGGCAAGTCTGATGCCGATGATGCTCATGATGCATGCCATATGGCTGTGGTGTGTCTGACTAGGCAGCAAGCTTTGTGCTGATGTTGCTCAGGATGCATTTGTTGCTATTTGGCGGCAGGGGGGTCTGTGAGCAGTTGTAGGGAAATGCTCAGTAATACATCGATGCACTTGGTTGAATCTGGATGCCCGCAGCGGCCCGATGTGCCCAAAATGCGCCGCCGGAGGCCTTATGCCGTCAAGTTGCTAAGTGAGACATGTGCCGACGATGCTCATGATGCCTTGTGGCTGTGGTTGATCGGAGTTGATCGGCTTGAGCAGCAGGCCTTGTGCATGCTATCTGCTGTGACGTAACAGAACAGCAAGCAGTCTGGTAATTGTGAGTGTGGTTGGCCAGGTTCAGCAGCCTGCACGGTGCCGATGATGCTCGTTGATTCGGTAATGTGTGGCTTCCAAGCCTAGTGCCGATGATGCTCCTGATGTTGACGATGATTGTGGTGCATGACTTGCTGTTGTATGTAATCAGGTCAAGAGCAAGCCTGGCGCCGATGATGCTAATGATAGGTGCCCTGATGATGCTCATGATGCGAGCCCTGGGCTGTGGTGGGTGTCGCTAGGCGGCAAGTCTGATGCCGATGATGCTCATGATGCATGCCATATGGCTGTGGTGTGTCTGACTAGGCAGCAAGCTTTGGGCTGATGTTGCTCAGGATGCATTTGTTGCTATTTGGCGGCAGGGGGGTCTGTGAGCAGTTGTAGTGCCGACAATGCTCAATATTCTATCGATGCATTTGGTCAGAGCAGTCCGCCGCAGGCCTTGCGGTTATGTTGACGGTTGCAACGTGAGACATGTGCCGACGATGCTCATAACGCCTGCTTTGTGCCTGTGATGAACTTAAGCAGCAAGGCTTGTGCAGCTGATGCGTATGATGCGCCCTGGTGCAGAGTCGAAGCCGAAAGTGAAAGCTTTCACATGTTTCGGAGGCGGTCTTCTCCCTCAAGGGGACGCGAGCCGAGACGAGCGAGCCGGCATGGGCCAGACACTCGGCTGCATCGGCTGCTAAGTTGCGTGCGAAACCAAGGTTTGGGCCTTCGGAGGGTTCAGGGTCTTGGTGAGGGTGGCAGGTCTAGCATATGGTTGCGATTCAGGGACGGGGTTTGGAGTGATCATGGGGTGGGGCTTTCCGAGGCCCCTGTCCATCGTTGGCTGGCTGGAAGTGTGTTTGGGAAGGCCTCACAAGATTCACGGCTGGATTTCAGTGTGGATGCAGTGCAGTGCCTATCGACATTGGCTGAGGACTTGCGTTGGGACACACGCCCGTGGTTCTGTCTGTTTTGCCGTGGACCCGCACTCCCCGAATGCCTGTTCTTGCGAATTGAAAGTTTCGCATGTGCGGAAATGATGTAAAGTGTCGAATGTGCTTCAGCCTGTGTACAGAAACCGAGCTAAAGCTTCAATCAATCCCCATAGGCCCATAGAAGACAAGAAATGACCTTGTTGAGCCTTCAACCTCAAAGGCCTCAGCCCTGAGCCCCAGTCCAACACACAAGCCGAGGACTGTGGTGCGGCTTGTGGGTTTACTCCTTCTTGCGAAGTCGCTTTGGCCGAACTCAATGCTCCAGAGTTTCGGGCTCACAGGTTTGCTGACAATACCGAGCAGTTCATGTCCTCAATGCCCTACACTCCTGCTTCGCTCCCGTGCGTTGTTTCTTTTGCTCTTAGGCCTCAGTGCCGTGGCCCTAAACACTGAAACCTCCATTGCGAGTTCCCCTGGAACCTCAAAGTCAGAAGCCTCTGCGCCTGCACCTTTCACCTTGAACTCGGCGCCTTTTAAAGCCCATTTCAGGCTCCTTGGGAGCCAAAGCAGCAAGTCGGCTATTGGCTGGGGTGCCGCATTCTTCGTGCACTGTTCGGTTGCCTATGTCTCGTATTACCGGTCCCAGACATCACGGAAGCTGAAGTGATGACAGTCGAGCGTGCCTGAGCGGACCGGGATGTGGACTTTAGACTTTTCTGGGCGACTCGAGTAGAGCACCTAGGCTGGGATGCCTGTGACTCGAGCCAGGCTCAAAGATGCATTTTTGCGAGGCCTGCAAACCGACCCAGTGTCGGAGGCAAGCAAAAACAAACACCTGACCGCAGGTTGTACATTCCCTGAGCCTGCGTCGCTGCGCGCCAAGACTTTCAGTGTACATATTCACGGCACCAAGCCTTCACGGCAGACTGAAGTGGAGCGGGAAAAAGCTGGGCCGCGAGAAGCTCGTACGAAGTCCTGAATTCGAAAGCTATTTGGGTGGTGGAGGTGGCGGGGGTGGGGGATGGGGGGACAAATTATAGCCGAAATATCAAAATCCCAGCTGTTGGCCGCCAATGGAGCAGGAGATAGCTGATGAGTGATTTTGCAGGGTAGAAGGCTACAGGCGGTCTTGGCCTGCTTCTGTGGAATGCCCCTCGGGTTGCGCGTGATGCAGGCCAAGAAGAAGGAGAAGGCGTGCCGGCCGGTTGCGGCACGTGGCTTCCCATGTCGGGTCGAGGTTTCTGACTTTCGCTGCTTGGTAGTTTCCAAAGGATCCCCAATTAACTTGGTAGGGCAGTTGTTACCAACAGAAGCCCCACGCCAATGCGGGGGTCGCCAGATGTTGTGGACAATCAGAATTGCGAGACAACGAACTCTTTCGAAGAACGTAGACTCCCTGGCCAGAGAACCCTAAGCACGGCCGGCCCTGGTTCCGGCAGCCTTGAGCGAAGCAGCGGGGGACCCTGAGCTAAGCCCTTCCAAGACCTCTGCAAGGCCAACGACGCCGCTATCGCGAATCTGGGCTTAGTCCCTAGCGTGGGCGCGATTTGTCAAAGAAGTCGCTAGGACCAGCAGCCGGGGCCTAGACTTGTCATCCCGTGTCTGTGACTCATCTCACCATATTCGTTCTCATCTTAAGCCTGAAAAGACATTCGAGCAATCCATGCACCGGAACAGTACCCTTTGACCCTGCGCCCGAAACCGTTTACGTCGCGACATGAAGCATGGCATATACTGCACGACGTAGGGTGATGAGTCGGCCGGAGTTTCAGAGTGGATAGCATAAGGTCAATGTCGACTGACGCCTGAAGGTGTGACCTCCGAACAAGACTCGTTTCTTCTGACTCAGGGGCCAACGAGTGCCGGATAGAGACCATCTCCAGGACTTCCCTGATGCCTATACTTGTTGCAGTTTTCGTGGGCTGGGTTTTTTCTGACACTATCTGCATCTGCTCAAGCACTGGGGATTGCACAGCATGCCAATCATGGTATTTGATATTAGGGTCTTCATGCGGAGTCCTGGCTACTCCCCCAAATGATGGGTACGAGTGTTAGATCCCTTCTAGATTCTAGTCTTTATCCTCGCCGGCTCATAACACGTGAAATGCGAGCAGGGGTTCAGCAGCTCGCTTGGATTTCGGTGTTCTCAAGTTGCCGGTTCGGTGATGGAAGTGTTTGGCGTGGTAACAGACCGGAAGCCTAGTCCGTGAAGGCTGGCGGAGGCAGGAGTTATTCTTCTGCACACTCTTAATTCTCCAAACTTGTGAATCCGAGTAGCTGGCTATGTATCTCTTGCTTTTCGAGTTTCGTTTTTCATGAATCAATAGACTCAAAGGGCGACAGGAAGAAGGATCCAGTCAATGTATCACTCCATTGTGTTAAGACCCAGATTGCCTAGATGTTTAAGGCTCCGGCGTTTAACCAGGCCTCGTCCTCAGACGCTTTGCGGAGGATCCACCACTTCGCCCACGGGCCTGGCTACAGGCTCCAGGTGCACGAGGGGGTTGCGGTTGCAGCTGAAGTCATAATTTTAGTCAGCTGAAAGAGATATTCAGTGGGTCGGTTCTTCTGCAAGGATAGGAGGTAAATCGAGAGGGCGCAGCCCTACACCCTGGCTGCTGCTCCCACGCTTACCCGTGGTTAGTCACATAAGCTTGTAACCCGAAGCTTGCCAAGTGTGCAAAAAGTCTTGGAAGGAGGTGAACAGCGTGGAGGGACCTCGCACCCAAACCGCCCTTGAGGTAAAAGGTGTGAGCACAGACTGCTTTACAGAGTGCCTTACTCTGTCGAGGTGGCAGAGGGCATGGTGGCGCATCTAAGCTGCAGTGGGTGACCTTCAGCTTAGGACCTCGAAACATCTGAATTCCACTTGCGGTGGTCAGAGAATTGTTGTGTTTGGCGCTCCAGACAAGGATGCACTCATTTTCTTTTGGCTCTGACGGCATCTCTGAAGCCATTGCACCTTCAACGAGCATTGGGCTACGCAGTGGTGTCCGTTGCACAAGTGGCGATTGAACTTCTCACCAAAACACTAAACTCGAAACCCGACCCTAGCCTGTCACAGGCTAAGCGGCTAAACCCAAACCCCATGTTCTACACCCAAAGCCCCAAAGCCATGAGCTTCGCAGCAACCACGGACCCTGAACGGGCTTCAACGCAGTACTCAAACCAACCTCTGTTTATGCGAGTTCTATTGACCCACAGGGGGAGCTGCCCGAAGTTGTGATCGCAACAGGTATCCCCACTGGAAGAGCTAGGGCAAGGGGCGGCGCGGGTGCCGCGAGCGACCATCCGCAACTGCAATCCCCGCGACTTCAATTCTCAAGCTGAAGCCCATGCCACCTGAGCTGCAGACCGCTTGCTCCCAGGCAGCGCCTGAACCTGTTCACGAATCGCAGGGAGATCGCTCTCAAGGCCGGATTGCAATTGCGTGGGAGGGCTTTGGCCATCAGGTCCCAGGACTACCCTGAAGTCCTGAAGCCCGAGGTGCATGTCCGGTTACTCATTACCCAGGCCTTTTTTGGGCAGTTCTCTGTGTGTGTGTGTGTGTGTTTACGGTTAGATTTGCACGTGCAAATCTCCTTTGACCTAGACTCCGGCTCAGTTCCTAGACCCATCGTAGACAGGAGTTCACGAAGACAAGGCGCCCTCGTGCAGACTGATCGTTCATACAATCCCTGTGCAGTGATCCCAAAAAAACACAGAGCGATGGACCTCATAGATACCTGCGCGAAACCCCCGTGTTGATATTATGACAACACATGACTATAGCCGTGCTCGTGACTGCTAGTGATTGGGGGACGGGGGAAGAGAGAGGGCCTCGGGCGAGGACTGGCTCTCCGCTGTGCTGGGTGCCTTGGAGAGCCACGACCCCGGTGCTCGCGCGGCTTTAAACTACAACATGTGGCATGGCCTTGCCCCGTTGTCCTTGTGGAGTGAGAGCTCTGTCCTAAAGACAGCAACTCGAGCACTGCTTTCTTGGGTTTCTTTGCTCTGCATATTTGGATCAAAGCAGCGGCTGAGAACGGCGACAATTACTTGAGAAGGCAATGTTAAGACTGGTCATGGTCCTTCCTTCCCTGTTTTCGGATGCAAAACTGGGATAAGAACACCTGCCGGGGTGGCTCCACGATACATTCCTTACATGGTTGCACTTTCCCGAAGCCTTGCAGTCAGTCTTTCTCCAGAGGCACAAGCAAGTGGGCAGGTTCAAGTTGTCGAGGGCATGGGTCGTCCACGACTAAGACTGAAGTCAGGCTTCGCCCGGAACCATAATTCCGTACTGAGGTACGGGCACGCACATCATGCTCCTGAAACGCTCGTCCGGCAACGGTGAGGCGCCTCGGGACTACACCACTCGTGCGTGTCGCAGCTCGACTTTTTTTGCCCTGTCATCAGCAATGAGTTTTCTGGGCGTTGAGTGTCACAGTAGACTTCCGACTTGCCAGCAAGTTGGCGGACACGCAAAGCATCTGAAGCCGGTTTTTGTGAGCTGTCTGTCGGTCGTTGAAAAAAGCCACAGGTTGGTGGATGAAGTTGCACACTTGAACGCTGGGGTTCTTGACACGGGCCTGGCCTACAACGTGTTCCATGAACGGAACGCCCCGTGACAGCCGGCACGAACTGGCAAAGCAGATGCCGAAACCGATCTTCGGATAACGTGGCCATGTTGTCAGTGGCGTCAAACACGCATTTGGGGCGGACTTCAAGATATCACTCGCCGGCTCTATGAGTGCAGCCCTGCCTGCTGCCTGCCGGGTTTTGCTATGGACGATCTCCAGACTTGCAGGTGACGGGGGGAGTTATCACCGGAGAGAAGACGGAGGGCGGTGATGGCCAGAAGGTGGGCAAGGCATCCAGCCATGGCTTTCGATTGGGAGTTGCAGTGGGATTCCGGCAGATGGCTCTTTTTGGCTGCAAGACTCGGCTGACTTTTGCCGTCGAGGGCGGGGTTTTTGCTTCAAATTTGGGTCTCAGAGCTTAGACGATGAGTTGAGTTTGGATTTGATCAGGCTTGGAGTCAACAGAATTTCAACCACCGTTGTCGTACCGCACTCGGCCATGTCGCGCAGACATTCCACCGCTGAACTCGTAATTGTGTGTGTCCCTGCAAGGAGTTACCAAATCCAGATTGTTTTGAACCCCACCCTGAGCCACAATGGTGGGCTTGTTTTCAAGGCCACCGGGGAGATGAAGATTCAGCTCCGGCGCGACAAAGCGCAGCAGGCAGTCTGAAGGGCCTAAAGGCACACACCCACACACACACACACATATACACACACACTCACTCAACACCAGGAAGGGGGACTTTGCGTCTGAGTGTCCTGATATTACCTGGCAACATTACTGGGGATCTCGCAGGCCGAACAATTCGCGGTGCTTTCTGGCACGGTAGTCTGGAAGACGAGCACAGGTGCTGAAGATAAGCAAAAGGCACTCCAACGTTACATTGGCCACCGGACTTGGTTGCAAATTCTGCCCTTCCAGGTCCTCTGCCCGAGCAGCGGATAACACAAATTCTTAAAGCCGCGAATGGAATCCCAAATCACCAAGCCTTGAGCACTACCGCTTATCGCCACAGGCTGAGAACGACTGGCTTCAGTCCCTGCTCGGTGGCGAGGTGGGGGACCTGCGGCCTGCTGTCAGGGCCCCTTCAGCGATGGTTTAGTCCAGAGCAGGCTTCCAAACAGGCCCGGGACGATGCCTTTTGGTTATTTGTTTGTCACCTACCGAACTTTGGCTTTCGTCGGGAGAAGGTCATCCCTGATCTGGCTCTTGAACGCCCAAACGCCCAAAGAAGCACCGAATCCCGGACCCTGGGCCCAACCTTTCTCCACCCCACACCGGGCTCAGGAGGAGAAGGAGCCAGAGCCGGCTCAGCCGGAGAAGGCTCCTTCGCTCCCGGGCTCCTTTTGATCTTCTTTGGTCCTGCGGCTTCGGGGGCTCACTGCGAATTCGGAGATTGCTTGGCTTGGTCGAGGGCTTTTAGACCTTTGTTCAGGCTTCGGGTTGTGGGCTCCAGCGGTTTCGAATCGTGATTGTCATGACTGCAGGCTGCAGGCAATTGGGCCTGAGTGATGTTGACGTGATCACAGTCCACATCAGGGGCAACTGCGTCCAGGATGTGCACCTAACCCCACTGGTCACAGATGGTCTCAGCTGGTTCAGTCGGAGGAAGACTCAACTCTTTCCTTTCTGCTCAACATAAACCTCAATACAACTTCAGAGTGACGTTCAGCCTCAAGCCTGAAGTACCTTTTGATGTTTTTTCTGGCCGCAAGGCCGTGCAAGCCCCTGCGGAGCAGACAGCGAGGCCGGTTCTTGGACGTTTTCTTGGGATGCTTCGAGGTATTGACAAAGATCTTCTAGAGGCTGACAGCTTGTAGCATGGTTTCAGGCTTCGGAGCTCAGTGTCTTTCTTTAGTGAAGAGGTTCTCTTGTTTCGAAGCCTTGAAGATGCTCCAGTAAGAGGGTTTTGCGGGTTTTGGTTGAAGGGAACCCACCCGAGACCCTAAGGTTTATCCTCGCAAGGCCCGCGAGCGCACCGGTTCCGCAGGAGCCACCTGAACTGCCAAGGGCTCAGTCGGTTCAGGTCTGTGCTTCGGGGGCCTTTAAGTTTACAAGATAGGTGCAGCCGGGCTTCGGATGCGAGTTGTTTTGCGTTTTTAGTGTTTAGGTATGCAGCCCGGTGATCTAGATACTTCCAGGTGCACGAGTATAGACTACCAGCAAGTGCTGGGTATGCAACAGCTTGAAGCAATGGGATCTGTAGAGAGTGTGTTGAATTGGGCAGTGTGCGTGCTGATCGGCCTATGCTCTGCGGCCTTTGTGTGTGTGTGTGTAAGCGTTTGTCTGAGTGGCGGCGTGACGAAGGGACCGCGAAGATTCTGGTCTTCGGGCCCGCTTGGGGTTGCAGACTAATTCTGCTCCTGCCACAGGCCGCGGACGGAGGCAACATCGTCCAGGACACATTGCATCGGCATTGCCTTGCGGATAGTTTGGCAAGGGGTCCCAAGAACTGGAGAGAAGCCAACATCACATCGGGAAAGAAGGCTCGCGGTCGCCTTCCAACCTGCTTCCTCGTGCAGTCGGGCGTGCCAAAGCGTAGATCCTGATCCTGCATCATGAACCCGAAGCCACATCCGTCGACATTTTTTTGGTGCAGAAGCACTGATGCCCAACCAAGCCAGAGCTCGTAAGATCGTTTGGAAGCCGTGTCGACCGCTTTGAGCTTTTGAGCTATAGTACTGCCATCGGCATTCGAAGGAGGCGAGGGGGCAGCCACCGCGACTATGCCGAGGCGGGAAGGGTTGAGACTCAGGATGCTCGGTTCTAAGCTCCAAGGTGTCGTGAGACACAGAGTTGTGGCACCCACGACCTATCGGAGGCCCTCTCGTCCTCTGCCTTAAGCCTTCGCCCAAGCCACCCCGCTCCCTGGCCAGGCGCCTCAGCCGAGGCGAGCGCAAGGAGCTGAGAAGTTTGCTCTGCTAATGCCTCCACAGCCCTATAATTCCATCCCAGAGCCGCCAGAGCTGATTGATAGGCCTGCAGCTGCTAAAGCTGAGGTGAAGGAAAGGTGTTGTCAAAAATTGAAACCTGGATTCCGAGGGTGCATTACAACCTAAGTTATGACGAGGTCGAAGATTATGGTCCGAGGATGGAATCCTGGATGAGAGGTTCCGGTTTGGCATGACGCAAGAAGATGTCTCCTGCGCAGCCGCACCATAACATGAGCCGCTTCACTGGAGACTAGGTGAGTAATCGAAAGAACCACTATCATCCACTATCACCGACCGCATTTCCCCTTGCTTGAAGACATACCTGCCCGAGGACAGCCTCCTGTAAAATTTGGATGGTGTGTTGTCCGAAGAAATCCCAATTTGGCCAGCTGCTGAACCATGTCCTGGGTCCTTGGCGATCAGAGTCCTTCTTCCAACCTATCCCATGCTCGTCTGTCCGAACGCTGGGGCTTTCCTTATGTTTGGTCATATCGACAAATCCACCTTGAAAGACATCAGATAGAAAGATTGGATGCTTCTGGCTATGCGAGCTCCTTTCTTGGGTTTCCGAGGTGGCTGCCGGGATCGAAGAACGCCTGGGCACCTGCACGTTCCTCACTCTTCGGTGATGTGTTTCGGCTTCAGGATTGAGGTGTTGGGAGTTTGGGAGTTGAGTGTTTCGGGATGTTTTGTTTCGGGAGTCTCTATAGTCCAGGTCGCAGGATGTGACTGAATCACTTGTGCTTGGATCTAACATTAAGGCCAAGCAACTGAAGCGCTAGATTCTGTTTGTTGAGGCTGCTTTTTTGCCCGAAAGCATAGACCTGACGCACAATCCACACGCCCAGTATTAAGCTTCCTGGGCGGTTACCTGCTCAAGCATAGGCCCCATATGTCAAGTTACTTCACCCTTCAACATCGTTCAGGTGCCCCAAGGTCCGAGTACGTTCGCTCTGAATTGCTGAAGCCTTCAACGCGGAACATGTTGCCGTGCGTCCAAGGCGGCGTCCGGAAATTACACGAATGGGTGGGAGGCCAGACACGCTGCAATTCAGCGTTCTTCTTGATTTACCGATCAACAGGTCACCCGAAACGGGAAACCGACTGAAAGGGTGCATTGAGATGGTGCTGAAGCAGGGACAGGCCCAGAAATGATTTTTAACTCCTAAAGTCAGTCAGGAGAGCGCCTGGCAGAACGGAGATGCCGAGCCCGGGCACTCGGGGTTGAGAGCAGGCAGGTGTCGGTGTGGGTTCCGGCTAGGTTGGGGCCCCTTGCCTCGGATCTTAAGGGATGTGGCAGCTTCGGGATTTTGCAGAGTTAAGCGAGGTCTCTTCAAGGTTTCTGAAGCTGGGAAGACAATGAATGTTGCAAGAGGTCTGGCTTCAGGGTGACCAACAGGCTGGACCCACTTCAATTCGAGCTGCAGGTGTTGTTTTTTCCAAACTGGGGTTCGAACCCAGGTGCCGCCCGAAGGCCCCGGACAATCGTCTTCAACGGGGGTCTTTACTTTCGGTAAGACCCCCTTCGTTCCGAGGTGGAGCGAGTGGAACGACTGGACCTGGTGGCAAGGAGAGCAGGCTCGGCAGCTCTCGCAGGTGAGAGAAACCCAGACCCAGACCTTTGGAGCCAGGCGCCCATGCCCGCGCCTGCGCCAGCGCGGAGGTGGAACAAGCAGGCCAAGGGCGACGGAAGGGCCTCGACGAGGAGGCTTCTGGAGTCAGGCTTCGAGGGTGCGATGGACGGCTTCGGACAGAGAAAGACTGGAAGGGCCTGGAAGGGGGTTTAAACTGCTTGGGATGGCCGCGCCTGCTCAGCAGGCACCGGCCTGCGACGAATGCCTACGGGCGGGAGGGCTCCTCAAGCTGTTCAAGGCACGGACTTGCATGAACGGATGCAGACGTCTTCTGAATTCTATCCATTGACGTGAAGCAGTGCAGTCGCTTTGGGTGGGTTAGACGAAGATAAGAAGTTGAGTGGATGCTTGTGCGGTCGTGCCCAAGCTTTAAAGCTGTGTCGCAGGCGTGTACTGGTCTCAGGATACGAGCTTGTGAGGAATGTACAATGAGCAGATGTGTTGAGATAATGGCCATGCAGCACGACCAGACCTTGAACGCGAAACACGATCTGAGAATGTCAGTGGTTGATCTGGATCTGTCGTTAAAGTCTTACCATGCACAAATCCTGAAATCCTCTATGAACCTGAATCTAGCCCAGAAGAAGTTCATGAAAAGCCCCAACTGTTCTAGACATCTGAGCCTAAACTCTGCGCTGCATTCGCCTAGGCTTTGTAATTGCTAAACCTATGGTTGGACCCGGCACCAGAAGAGATCGGCAGGATGGCGATGGGAAGTACTGTCGCCGCATCCCCAGCATTGCAAGTCCTTTCCCACACCATGGCAGGGCTAGTTTCCTGGGTCTCTGCGTGAAGGGTGCATTTTGGGTTTCGCATATGTATGCAATCTGAAGCGATCCCCACAAAGAGTCCTGTGTCGTGTTCAGGCAGCGACGAGCTGTTGGATTAAACCCGGGTCCTTGAAGCCCAAAGTTGAAGCGGAAAGCCTTGCACTCAGCGCTTGAGACCTCAAGATCTTGTTTGGTTCAAGCTTGAAACATTTAAGTTGCCGAATGCGAAGCCCCAAACAGTCCGGGAGATTTTGACCGAAAGAGGGCTCAAGACCCTGACATGGACTTAAGCCTTAATCATTTATCCACCGACGAGGGAGGTGCTGGGTTGACTTCTATCTCGAAGAGCCACCAGCGGACGCCGCCACCGCCCAAGATTTTTATCGTTCAAGGCTTACTCATTGTGTGTTCCAGAGTTGTGGGAATGGTGCTTGAGTGTCTCTAGCCCAGGGAGGTAAATTTGAAATTTGGCTTCTAAGGCTTGTGGGTCGAGAGAGAAGGTTCTGCAGTCCAACCGACCTCCATCTTAAGCGAGCCAGAGCTTTTGAATCTGAGCTTCCACGGGCTCAGAGTCGCAGTGTTCGTGTTGTTTCTCCAACTTGCATGGTGTGCTGTGTGTGCTGCTGAGGCTGTGAGATGAGGAGGATGCGCATGTGTACATAGTATGTTTTGCCTGCTTGCCAGGCTGTAGGATCCGAGAAAGAGCGCCCCAGCACGCATGCACTCGCTCATGCAGGTACAACAACCGAGGGAAACGTCAACCAGCCGAACATGATATGCCACGGTTTGGTGGGTGACAGGTTAAAGTAGTTGTATCGTCGTGCGAAGAGAGCGCATTTTCTTGAAACACACTGTAATGCAGCATGAAACCAGAAGGCCAAAGCCTCGGCATGCCAAAGCCTTGTGTCTCTCAGTCCCTGGAGTCCCAACGCCTAGGTCAGCTCCTCGTTTCAGGGCGCACGGGCGTACGGCCCAGCTACATGTCAGAAAGCCCAAGCCAAGGCAGTAGCTCCGAGCAACTCTATCAGGGCGTAGCCGTGGCAATCAGGGTCGCTCTTCTTGTCGATAGATACCTTGCTCACGTGCGCATGCTGCACCCAGTAGAACTCCAAAAGACGCTGCAATGCTGGTCCTAGCCAGATTTTCAGGGCGCGCATCTCGCGCCACACATTTGTACAGCCAGCGCCTGACTGCTCGCACAGGCAAAATGAGGCTATTGTCCGGCTGTGCCCGAATCTATTGCTTCGGATGAGCATTCGAAGGGCCACGACACTCCGTGACATCTCATCTGCTTATGCCTCTTAATCACCAGATTCCAGCTTTTTCAGCTACCAGTACACGTCGCCTAGGTCATCAGATTGTGTGCCTTCACAGTTTCTTGCTTCCAGCTCTCGGATCCTGAAGCCCAAGCCCAGCCCGCATGCCTAAGACATTGAAGTTTCGGGACTGCGAAGCCTTCCCTGACTCTCTGCAGCTCACGAGTGGTTCGCAGCAATCCAGCCCCGACACAATCAGTGCAAGCATGGCTGCTGCAGCAGCCGCGCGCTCAAAAGAAGTAGCAAGGCGATGGTTCTGTGTGTCTTTACGATTACGCCCAGTTCCTTTCAGCCACCCTCCTGCCTGGAATTCGCTGTCCGAGCAGTTCTCAGGGTTTTTCTTACACTACATGATCTCCCTGCTTGAACCTTGTGGAAAACACGGAAAGAAGCAGGTCGCATGTACAATGTACAGTGGCATGTCAACGATCCCTCGAGCATTGCGGATCCGGGTTGATCGTGTGGTTCTTGAGTTTTTAGTGTCAACCTGTTACAGATGATCATCACGGACTCACCCCGCGTTTGACGGGAGCTGCGATTGCGATATCAGGATACTATCCTCTCATCTCCAGTGAGACGACCGCTTATTCAAGCGCCCATTTCCGTGATTCGACTTTGTCCCTAGTCCTAGGCCCTGAGGCCTGACCCGCAAGTACGAGACCCCACTGACAGGTGTCAGCATCGTCCACTTCTTCTCAGGGTGAAGCGAGCAACAGCCTCGGCCCTTGGGAGCTAGAACCGCCGTCCGGCCGTGCAAATCCTCAGATTTGTCTGATCTCGACACCCTCAACCCAACCCAGGATACCCATACTTGAACTTGATCTCTGACCTCGGCGCTAGAACCCTTTCAGTCCCGTAACTGGTTGTAGCAAGCGCCGCGACCGCTAGCCGACACTCGGTCAAATTCCAGAGCCCTGGGACACTCGAGAGCAAGGCCGGCAATAGCAATTCTCCGGGCTTTGACTCGTGAAGCTTAAGTCGGATTTAGAGAGTTGAGGTGATGGGATTTTCGGGTATTCGTTGGGTTCTTGGGCCTGAGATTGCAGGCAATTCTGTGCACCTCTTTCCTTATTTGTCGATTGATGGAGGGGTGGAATTTCCGATTTTGAGCTCGAGCTCTCGACTGGTGTTGGGACGCCGATGGACGAGAAACACCCGAAGCCAACCCCTTCCCGCCCAAGCACGCACAAACCTTCTTGCCAAGGCAGCGCTGAACAGATGGGCACCAGTTCACCAGCACCTTCCCAGTCGTCACCTGAGCTGCAGCTGGTGGATGCTTGGGGTTCAGGCCTAGGTAAACTCAAGCTTGAAGTTATCGTAGCTGTCGACTTGTTTGTATGCTTTTCTAAACCTTACACCGAAGCTGTGAGAGAGGCAGGCGAAGCACAAAGGCCATGTTTCACACCTACGGGACCGGGACCGTTGCATGAGACAGGCCGTAGATACGAACAGCATAAGGCAACAAGACCAACAAGTCTGGAATCCCGATCCCGGACTTCTTTGCACCTGCGTTTTCTGCAGGGTCGCCAGCCCAGTGCGACAGAGCCTGCTGCTGCGTGGAAGGCCACTCCGAGTGCCTCAAAGGGTGTGGTCAAGGACTTGCAGAGGTTCGGATTGGCACGCGACGTCTGGATGAAACTTCATGTTTTGAATCGTTCATATGGTTTGCTTTTGAGGTAAGCGGTATGGAGCATGACTGCCATCATTGCTTTTTACAGTGGTCAATTTCACCTTGCACTTGCAACATCGGGTTGCTGCTGTGCAAATGCACTTCAAACAGCACCTCGTTTCCTGGGGGCAGTTGAAAGTCGCCTTTGTTGTATCAAGCTGCCACAAGAAGCTTCCATGTCTAGCCATGCCGTACAAACATAGGCAGCATGTAAGTTTTAGCTTTGTTGAGGCAAAGCTTTTTGAGGTGCTTCCTGTGAAGCGCATCGCAATCGACCAGGTAAGCATGGACAGGGTATCGCGTTTGGAGAGACTGTATCACTACGTGCAGCTGCTGCAGCACCAGGAAAATCTTGCACACCTGACAGCAACGACCCCCACAATATCGTAAAGCCGCGGCTTCGAGTTGCCGCAGCTTTTCAATCCTTTTATTTGTCTCTGCTGGCAGGAAGAGCGGCTACTCTTGCCCAGCAACATCTCCGGAGGCCGCTAAGCAGCTTGGGTCACTTTCGCTCATGCCGCGGTGAGCTCTTTCTGATCCTGTGGTTTAGAGTCTTAAGACGGATTCTTCTTCAATGTGGCAGGTGAAAGCTCAAACAACTGAAGAGGCCGTGCTATGGGGGGTCGTTGTGGATGCCTGTCAGGATTGTCGGTTGCCTGCAATCCTCAAGCAATTGTCTTGAGGCTCTACTGACAGGGGTCGAGGGGTTCAGTGGCCTGGTGGCTTGAACATTTCTGTTGCAGTGCTACGGATTTAGATTCCAGATTTCGGACTCTGAGGTGAGCATTGTAGACAGACAGTTCTCGGGCAGTAGTTTTGGATGCTCAGCTCCCTCTCCGACAAAGGTCGGCCAAAGTCACTCAGAAAATCTAGGCTCAACAGCCCCTGGTTGTTGTGGGATCCAAGATTTCGGCTCCAGGCGCAGTGCCCGAGCAAAACTCGTGATGAACATTGTTGGCTTTTCGAGATGTGGTGTTCCGGGACCTTGTTTTGACGCCNNAGCCCCCCCCCCCCCCCCCCCGCGAATATCAACTGTTCGAAACACTCGAACACTGGGTTAAGCCTAGCATGCCCATGTACAGCATAAGCCATTCAGTATCCTGCTCCCAGATGCGGACGCCTGATCGCCGGAAAACTGCTGTGGGGGCGAAGGAAACGCCGAAGAAGCGTGCGGCCCCGAAGAAGCGACGCTGGGTAGCAGATCGATTCGAGCTAATCAGTCGGCTTCTGCTCAATGCATTTCATGCAGCTTGTTGCGGCTTCGAGGGCGCAGGGCAAAGGCTTCACGTAGGGGTTAGATGTGCCAGGGCTGAGCATACCTCAGGCAAGCTTCGCAATCGACACATCGTGCTAGCTACTAAACTTCCGCAGGAGCTCAGGCTTTGAAAGCCGTGTTTTGGGTTTGGAGGGTTCGCAGAAGCAGGCATCCTCACCCAGGCGGGTTCTTTGGGAATGGATAGAACTTGAAGGGTTTGCCTCCAGGAGATGATGCCGAGAACTTGTGCAGGCCAGCAGAGTGTTTTCAGGCGGCGAGGGTCGTGGCACTCCACCGGCTTGTGCGTGCTGGGACAGTCGGCGTCGTCACTGTCCCCGATAATGCTGTTTCGGTTTTGATCATGATGACAACATTTGCCGCAGCGACGAGCACTGCCTCGTGTTCGTTCTGACACTCCCTCTCGGAATCTACCACTTTCGACCGACGGTTCGTTCTCTTGGCACGCACCTCGTACTTCTGAGACCATTCTCTCAGGTTGAACTGCCAGCCTTGAAACATGAGCCTGAACACCGGAGCACGTGAAGCCTAAATGTTGAATTCTCCAGCTCAATCTTCAACCGAAAACTGCTAGGAAATTGTGCCGCGGCTGTCACAGCCTTGGCCAAGAAGGCAATGGAGCAGACGCATTGTGAAAAGGACCGCTGTCCCACCAGGATTCCTCTGCAGTCTAGGTACTTAACCAGCACTACGTGAATCCAGACAGCAGCAGCAGCAGCCACGACAATGGTCATCATACTAACACCAGCAGCCACCGCTGCCTTCCTCTTCTGCTGCTGCTGTTGCTGCTGCTGCTACAGCGACGACGACTGCTGCTACTGCTACTACCACCAGCTTCCATTACTACCATGACGACCACCACCACACCAGGAGCCGGAAGTGGCGAACAAGCGCTCACGCGTTCTCTCGCGCTGAGCCTGGGCTTTGCTGCAGGGCTGATGGCCCAACAGATCCAGCAGCTTATGGTTTTGGCCTGATGTTTGCGCCGTAGGACTCAGGACAAGAATATCTTGTTTTTAGGAAGGCGAAGGGCACTGTGGGCTTTGTATTGCTCGCAGAGCCTTAAGCCAAATGACAGGGCCCGATCAGCGCCTGCGAGCTTTCTCTCATGACAAGCGGGTTAGGACTGCAATTGTCAGTCTGATAGTACCAGTATCTCCGCTCGTGCAGCGTGTGTCCGACTGAAACGCACCGTGCATGGTCGACAGGGTGTGCTACTTTCGCAGATGCTTTGGGTTTAGACTTGGACTGTGCCCACAGTTGGTTTTGCTACAGCTGTGCTGGTCATTGCTGGTCTGTGATCTTCCAGCTTCTTCCTGTGGTGGAGCTTCATTCTTGGCCTGCTTGCGGCATCCCGAAACTTGCAAGCTTGGAGTACCGTTTACACAGCCATTTGCGGCTTGCAGCGCCGTTGCCCAATGAGGAACAGGCTTCCCCAAATAAGCAAAAAGTCGTGTAGCAGCATGACCCCATGTCCCACAATCTCGTCACGTGGTGAAGACCGCAAAGAATTTCGAGTTACCTGTTCCAGCCCTAAACTTCTCGGCCTACTATTCTGTTTGCATGCTTAACGAAAGACCAGACTGAAGACCCAAGCGACCCCAAGTGTTTTAAGCACACTTCTCCAAACTTACATCTTTTCTAAAGCAGAACCGAAGCTGTCAAGCCATAGACCTGCGGCCCAATGCTCGGCCGAGCAGCTGTCCGGCAGCTCCCCATGCAGCGCCGTGTGCCGTGCATGGTTGGCCACACTGGGAGTGGAAGGGTGCGTGGCGGTGTGCACGGTGTGCGTGTGAGGCTGCAGGCTGAATTCTCTCAGAGGCCAGACGTCTGCACCCGCCCCCATCGGGTCTGAACTCGGAGAAACTTGTTGCGTTGTGGGCTCTGCAAAAGACAAGGGTCTTCTGTGATGGGAGCCGGCCAGGTTATCTTGCTGCCTCATCTGATGCCCACAAGGAGCCGGCTTCGGGTCATAAGATGGTCCTGGGGTCTTGGCGGGGCTGACACGAGAGCAAGGCATCATTGCCGACTTTCAGACTCCTCGCATGCATGCCATGTGGGTTGGGCTGGATCCCGTGACTTTGGAAAAAGAGGCCGAGCAAGAGGACCATCGATTTTTTCTTGAGAGAGGTTGTAGGTCCTGTAGGTCCCAATCCGAAACTCAAGCATGCTCGCTTGAAGGAGAGGCGTCCCCTGGGCCGGCTTCCAGTCAGCAACGGAATGAACGCGCGGCTCAAGGCATTTCTGCAATTTTTTTTCTAGAGGCTAGGCTTGGGTTCATGGGCGCGGCCCTTCAAGTATTTGTTGTACTGCGGGGAGGTCCGGGCACAGGCTAAGGCGAGTGAACAGGCGATCGACAAAGGGGCTTTGGCAACTGCAGGGTCAACACCGTGCACGAAGCCTTCTTTTATGATGGGTAGATCGGAGTGTTGTCAGTAGCAACTCAGCGTAATTACGATATCCTGAACCGTATATGTATCCTTTCACAGCCTCAACAGCCTTAACGTAATTATTCCTTGCTAGACCTCGGCGTGCGTAGGAAGTCTATGCTTCTTGGGCTTGTTGAGCGGTATTACGCGAATCCATGCGGGCGAAGAAATACCGTTCATGCAGATCTGATTTGCGGCGGCTTCTTGATATTTTCTACGTGCATGCGACCTCAATTCAACGGTACGATTTATGTTGCTTTATTTCGTGGTAGACAGCACTTTGTGTTAACAGGCAGTTCACGAACAGAAATTGCGTAAGCAAAGATCAGAAAGAGGCCCTTGGCCTGGTGGCACCCACCGAGCTGCAGAAGAAGGCATCTGCGCCAAATTTCAACCCCCAATTACCTCCTGCTTCATGTTTGAGGTACTTTTCGCATCTTTTCGCAGGGGTTCTATTGGGTTTCAGTGCTAGGCGTTTGCTGTGTGTGTCTTCTTGCTGCTGTGGCAGTTCAGGAGCACACAACTTTCATGCAGGCCCATGGTTGAGGCGAGCCGAAGGCCAAGAAGAAAATGGACTCCCAAACTTCACCGAGTGTGCAGGTTTGCAAACCCATCGTCGAGGGACGCGACGTGATCGGCATCTCGGAGCGAGGCGGTGCTTAGGAGATTCGATTCAAGCTAGTGACGGTGCGACTCTGCGACCTGTCAGGCAAAGCGCGACTGTTGGCCTACCTGACCCTTGGCTTTCCATCGCTCGGCGACAGCCGCTGTTGCATAGTTTTGCAAGAAATCCCGTCCCTCGCCCTCACTCTGAGGCTGCTTCCAGCCTCGCAAACTCAAAGCCTCAACCTTGGAAAGCACGTGCCTGAATTCACCAACCCCTGCAATCTGTTTGGCTGCGTTGTCCAACACAGATGGAAACGCACTTCTCCAAACCATGATGTTGAAGAGTGGTAAAAGAACGACCTGACCTGACACACATACCGATGGACACGCCGATCCCCAGAGTGAGCCAACTTCTGAAAGCCTTGTTTTCCGAACCCCTGAAGCCCCAAACGCTCCGCCCCATAAGCCCTGACCCGACCCTGCACCCTAGCCTACTTGCACTTATGCCAAGACCCAAGACCACAAGGATTCCTCTCCTCGACCGCGCCAAAACGGAGCGGCCACCCGGCGCAATTTGCGGGCAAGGGAGGGCTTGACCCCGCAAACTCCCCCAAACCACCTTTGTTTGGAGTATTTCGAAACCTACTAGGGGTGGTTTCCTTTGTGGAGCCGAGTTGGAGGGAGGGGCCCTCCGGGTGGGTTTTGAAAAAGCGCTTCGGTTTTGTGTTGCGTCTGTGTGCTGAAATCGGGGTTTGGGACTGGAGGGCTTTGATGGCGTAGGACAGGCGCGGCATTGAGACCAGGATTCTGCAGCAGGGCAGCTGCAACCTGGAAGCTACCCGGGATGGTTGAGGCTTACCCTTAGCTGTCATCCCGTTTAAACTGCACACACCTACTCTTTCCCAATCCGTGAACTCAAACGCCTTTCCGTTCCAAGCCAGCAACCCTTAGCCTAAAGCGTAAAGGCTTAAACCGCAACAGAAAAGCCGCAACAGCAAAATTTGCCCACGTACTAAATCCAAGGTGGGCGCCCAATGAGGCTGCCATCATCGTGGAGCCTAGCGGAGTTCTGGCAGACGCCTGGTTTAGGACATGGCTGGGATGTGGAGGATTTTGCGGAGGTTGGGGTCTTGGCATGTAGTAAGGTTGCGATCCTCAGGTTGAGCATCTCTTCAGTGTTGCAGAGGGTTTCAATTTGGTGTTCGGGATTTGGGGTCTCGGCGGTGTTTGGTCCTCGTTGGAGCCTCTGCGCGGGAGTTGAACCTTGGTCTTCGGTGTCTAAAGCGGCACTTGGGGGTTTCTGGGGCAGATTCTCAGGCTTGCAAGAGAGGAGCCTCGCATGAGACCTCGGATCTCAGCGAGCCGCCGCTTTCCGAGGAGAAAGTTTACGTCTTGGCGAATTCACTTCGCCGCTTGGCAATCCTTGCGGTGCATGATGAGAGATTCTGGCCCGGGTGCCTTCATTTCAGTGTGTAACTTTTGGCAGGTTTCTCGTTGGAAGCAGCATGTATGAATCGGGATTTGGCGTTCGGGTTCCGAGCCCTGAAAGGATCGGGGTGTGCAATTCTATAATACCTTGGTGCTGTGCGGTGGTCGAAATCCTTGGATCGGAGCACACCCAATCAGGACTTATTCTGGTTGGCATTCAAGCCATGAGCCCTCCGAGCCCAAGCCTTGCGAGGTAAGTGGTCCCTTCGTACGATCCTCCTCCGTGAAGGAGGCGGGAGAGCAGGAGAGCTACCCCATAGACCCTCAAAAAAACGTCGATTCCAGTTATACTAGTAGCAATGAGCTCCCGAAATCCGACGATAGACAACGGCTGCCTCGAGGGCGAACCCCCGCCAACACCTTTCGAACGAAAAAGCAACACAAGCTCTCCGGACAGGTTCGAGCAGTGCAGCTGCCAAACCCCACAGAACATCCAACCGCAGGGAGAAGAGCCAGCACACGAGCTTTCCCACTTCCTGTGGTGACGAGGCAGTGCCGAGGGGATTGCAGCGCAGCGCGCCGTCCTGCAGCGATTCTGGCTTGGGGGTTAAGAGTCGAAAGAGTTTGAGGCTCGGTGGCCCACGATTTTGGTTCAGCTCCAACGCTGTGTCCCGGAACTCAAATGACCTTTGTACCAGAAGCGTTGCAACTCCGAAGACCGAAGTCGAAAGAACCCATAAACGGGTGCTAAACCTTTAGATCCAGACAAGACAAACCTTCTCGAAGTCATACTTCGTTCAAGCCCACATCATGACAACACCGAATCGGATTGGGATACACCAAACATCCGAAACCCGGACGCACTGGCATGGCTTAGCCCAGGCGCTGCTCCGGCGCGGGGCGCACCTAGTCGTGGCTACAGCCTCGCAGCTGTGGGTGCGGCCGCGGCATTTTTGATTGTTTGTTGTGTTCTCTCTGTTTGTTTCCGTCGGTGTCTGGGTACCGGTTCCGGGTCTCGAGTTGATGATCATAGTGCAGTGCTTTGTCGCTTGATGCTTGGCTGGGTGCAAGCCTTTGTGGACGGTTTTGCCATCGAGGGCATGGGTAATGGTTGCTTTGATAGCACTGATGGGATGCTAGCTTGTAGCGAAGCCCCTGTAAGCTGCAACTTTGATGATCCGGAACCAGCCGCACCTGCACAGCTGCGCCAAGCATGCGCCAGAACCTGGTGGGCACCCAGGGCCTCGAGGGAACCAAGGCCAGACTCTTGGACTTTGTGCAGTTTTGGGAGTTGGGTTTGGCTTGGAGGCTTTCCTTTCAAAAACTTGGCGGTGCTGATGGGTTTGGTAGCGTGTCGATTTTTACCGAGTTCAAGGTGGCCAACAGGTGGAGCTTCGAAGCAGATAGAAAACGTGTGTGCGACTTTGTCCACAAGATTGTTGCGAGATGAAGGTCGCATGTCAGAAGTCACTTCTGCGCAGACATGAAATCTGTAGAAAAACCGGTAAGCCTGCGGGGCAAGCCAGGTGCTGCTTTTGGTCCAGGCATTGATTGCTTTTGCGTATAGAGGACCCGAGACAATGCACGCCGCAGGGATCGCTTGCCCGACAAGCTTGAAATCGACCCAGAAGACCGCATCATAGTCACATCCCGCGAAGCCCGGCCCAATCCAATCCAGACCGGAACCCTCTGAAGCAAGCGCCTGGCTGTGCAGGTGCATGCAATTGTCCTGGACGGCGCGCAAGGGTGACGCGGCTGCAGCGAAATCGGGATGTTTGAGTCTCGGAGCTTTTTGTAGGGGTGAGAGGTTGGGATTTTGGGGGCTAGTGAATCTGCAAGGTTCCCGAGAACGGAAAGCTGCGTGACAACTAGAGCAACGTCAATGCTGTGATGACGAGAGCACCTTTCTGAACCAGCCAAGGGCCCCAGAATTCACCAAACCCCAAACCATCATCAGAACCTGCATGCACCTGATCAGCAAGCAGCCGCAAAGTACCCCTGCCCCCTCCGTTCTAAGGCTCAAAAATCCACAGCTCCCGAAGACTTCACATCCGAGATCATCCGATGGCTCCAGACCCGATGTCGAGCCCCAATTCCTTTGACGTCCGCAGGCTGAAGATGCGACCTCGCAAAGAGCTGCAAGGCCGGTTGTTGACCGGAGCGGGTTCAGAGTCCTCGGGTTTGGGGCTCCCGGCCCGGGCAACTGTCGCCACCAGGAAACGAAGAGCTTCCTTCCTGCTTTCGTCTCCAATTGATTCCACTTGCCGGTAAGAGCTCGGCCAGAACGGTGGCAACAGATGACCTCCAACAGTATCCAAACCTCCATCCCCAAAACTTCTTGAAGCTCCACAGCTCTAGACTCATCAAGTCCCTAGGAAGACAACAAGACAGTCTCTGCGCACTTAGGAGCGTCACCAGAACTCCAAGCAGGGCCGAGAAACAGCGCACCAAACCTGCGTTCAAGTTACCTAAAGTGAACTCCCTTGCAGGGATCCTTCGCTCCCTGCACAACAGCCAGCTGCAGAGCCTCGGTGGAACGCATGACACGGAGCCGGGGATCAGAGGGTGGTTTATGTTGATAAGTTGTTTGTCGAGTTTCCAGAGCCTGAAGCCTGCGACCGCACAGATCCGAACAGAAAAACGGCTTCATCTTGACCGCAGCTCAGGACCTTGGTCTTCACTGATGCCTCTCCTCAATGGGTTGAGGCGTGACCTGCTCGCTGACCGTATAAGACCCATTGGAATCGGGGCCAGGTCGTGGGCACACAAGCTTCCAATCAGGCCGTGACGAGTGCCAAAGGAAATCTCAGCTTGATTGGCGTGTTGCCCTCAAATCATCAACTGAGGCCCACGGAATTTGAGGGTCTATAGGGTTCAGGATGCTGCTCTGTACTAGCACGCAGCTTGACTCTTACCCAGTACACCCAAGCGACGAAGTCCGCAAGCTCACACTCGTGAAACTTTCCGAAAGCTTGCGGCGCGCAGCTCATGCTTCTGCTCCAGGAGGAGCTTGGTGCCTACCTGCGGGAACCCATCTTGGTCAACTCGCTAGGCACCGGAAGTGGAGGGTGATTCTGGTGCAAATGCTGGGCCCGGCCCAAAATGAGAAAGTTACGAATCTAATCCGCGATGTGATTGCAGTGGATGTGCCAAGCCAAGTTTCAGGGAGGAGAGCAAAGGGATGAAAATGCTTGCCGCCGTCGCAGGAATGGAATACATCGATGAATGAGGGCGATTCTTCAGTATCGAATGACTCCGAGAGTCGGCCAAGAGTAATCGATTGAGAAGTCTAGCGAGCAAGTGAGAGGTTGAGGGAGTGAAGTAAAGAGCGAACGAGCAAAGACTCCGAGGTTTAAGGGTTTTTCGAAGCGCGACACACTTCCGGCCTACGAGGCAACCGCCCAGCTCTGCCACTCTCGACGAGGCACATGTTGTGTGAGGCCGCGACCCTCGGGTTCGGAGCCTATCTTGGCCTGAAGAAGGTTTTCTGGAGCTGAGGAGTCGAGGCAGCTTTGGTGGGTTGAAACAAGTCTCACCGTGATCTCTTACACAAGAAAGCCACCATCCCCAACCCGAAAGGCGTGGTGAGATCTGATCTGTCCCTCCAGCATCTGACGCAGCGCAGGTGCCCGGCAGTGCCACGCGAAGGGCAAGGCATCAGGGGTTTGGGGCTTCCTTGGAGGATTAGGTCCCTTGGCGAGCACGGCTAGAAAACGAGTAGAAGGATGTATCACGGGAGGTGAAGGACTTCGACTTCGGGATTTGTGGGGTTTAACGTTCAGGAAGAGGAGCTGAATCTGGTTTGCAGGCTGCTGGCGCACATGCTGGACCAAGACCTGACGGGGGAGACGGAGGAGACCTGCATAGGCAGGTGCTCAAAAATTAACTGAAAGAAGCTAGCGGTATCTAGCGGTGGTGTTCGCTTGCAGCTGCACTGTGATATCCCGGCAGTCCTGGAGTAGATGCCGAGTTCGAAGCTTTTGGGATTCGAGTTGCTCGTAGGGCGGGGGCTCTCTGGCCCAAAGCAAAGAGGAGAAGGACTCCAAGGAAGAGACCAAGCCGGAGAAGGAGAGTCTCTGGGTGCACATCAAACTGTGAGGGTTGAAGTCTGAGGGTGACAAGGGTGACAAGCGAACTTCCAAAAGAGGAAGTTCTCTCCAATTCAGAGGTCCAAGGCTTTCCGTTGCGCGGTTTTTGACTTCCTGCAGCTTGGGATAGCTAGGTTTTGTGAGTTCCAGAGGCCTTCACCAAATTCAGCAGGCCAGCTCTCGAACCTGGCCCGAAACCACGGCCGTTCCTACCCTCTGCACCCCGGCTCCTGAAAGCCTTTTTCTGCACCTAAGTAAGCCTCAACAGAAAGCCCAATGAGTTCTTACCCTAGTGCCCTAAAAGATCAAACCGACAAATAGAACCTTGAAAAGCCAAGCTGCACTACATCCTTCAACTTAAATCTTAAGTAATACAAAGCCCCCCAAAAGGGTCCCACGATCTGCTCCTGGAGGCCTTGATCTTCGTCCCCTCGAAGGCCGAGGCCACGCTACTCTCTGGCCACGCCATGCTACGCCAACGCCTTCTGCCTCTTGACCTTTCAGGTACTTTTGGGGCATTCAAGTTTTAGAGGTGCCTGGGATCCGCGATCTAGGGTTTAGGGCTCACGTTTCGGGATTAGGGTCTGGCTTCTGGCTTCTTGCTTTCCGGTTTGAGGTTCTCAGGTTTGAGCGGGTTCGGGCGGTTTGCCTGGCTTTTGAAGCAGTCGACTCAACGTCTTGCAGGGTCATGCTTCCTTGAGGCGTCATTCTGCAGAACCTAGGACCTATGTCTAGGCATGGCAGCTCGGAGTTCATGTTCTAAATCTTCAGATTACGAACAAATCAAACGCTGCTTTACCTGAGGTGCCTCCACGAAGGCCTGGCACCTGCAGAGCAGCAGGAGCTTCTTTCGCATGAAAAGGTCGGAGAATGGCTCTCCGAGGTTCGCATGTTGGCATTCTGTCCGAAGTACCATACCCTGAACCATTGTGCCCAAGTCGAAACGTTCCCAACTATAGGAGGCTACACGAAAGGTTCTTTCGGTGTGCCGGTGGTTTGGATGGGGTGATCACAGTGTCAATGTGGAGCCGGAGAGCCTCGTAGCCAGCCTTTTGTTTTAAGGGCCTCCGGCCTTAGAGGCCGCTTCGCCACTTAGTTGGCCTGTGGACAACTCGGACTCGGGCTTCAGTTTCGACGTTCCGATCCTCAACATTGTCGAAGTGGATTGCCGAAACTGCCCCTGCACTCTAGCAGTTTCAATTATTGTTATTTGCCATGCCCAGCATCCTTGCCCCTCAGCGCTGTACCTGCGTGTAGGCCCCGCGCTGAGTGAAAACATCCTGAAGCCTGAACTGCCCCTCGAAAACCTTAGGGCGGTACGCCCAAGAACATCAACTCTGAACTATGAGAAGTGGTGGTGCTCTCTCGTGCTAGTGAGGAGATCCTCGCACTCTTCCGGACTTTGCCCAGCCAGATCCTCATCACTACGGATGCTGCAGTAAAGGATCTGGAGCTGCCGGGCGTGCCCTTGGTGGTGCATGTGCCCGCAGCCCAGACTCGTTATAAAGGCCAAAAAGCACTCCCTGCGTCTTGATACTGTACAGGATTTCCAGTGCTGTGATCTGAAAGCTGCAGAGCTTCAATCTGCCAGTCGCCCGGTGATCTCCTGGAGGCTCCCAGCTTAAAGGGATGGGCTAATGCCTGAGTGCCACGCCAGGCGGCCAAGCCCTGGGCAAACGTGTGCCCTCCCGGTCCTCTCGGCCCTCGGCCCTGGGAATCCGAAACCGAGCCCTCAACAGTCAACGCCAGGGAGGAAGCTAGAGGCACAAAGCCTGCACAAAGCCTTCTTGAAGGATCTGCAGGAAGTACGAAGCCCCCGGAAACAGTTCTCAAGGCTAGAGGCCTACACATTTTGCCCAGGTCCGCCCCCGCAAACTTGGAGGCAAGAGTCCCGTGCCAAAATTCTGGGTCTTGTCAGCCATGCAGGAGTTGACTCCATCGTGCTTGCGGCTTTGGTGTGAATTGAGACAGAGGCTTCGAGTTCGCAGCACCTGAAGCGGCCAGGTTGTATACGGGTTGTGCCTGAAGGGCCGTAAACGCCTGAGCTGGCCTGAAATCTCGATTCGTCGAGTTGACAAGCGATGTCCTTTTGCCCCCACTCACAACCGACTCCAAAGCTCCGAGCCCCAAAACCCCTCAGACTCAGATGTACTACGTAGTAGCTTCGGTAAGAACCCATTCAGAATTAGGACGCTCCGGGTTCCCATGCCGCAGATCTACTTGAACCGCATCGGCCGCCTGCAAACAGCGGCTCTGGGAAAGCGCCGCGCGCGCCGCGCAGCGGGACCGGCCGGGGTCTCGGAGTAACATTACACAGATCTTAATGCATGTTTACACATCAATACACGCACGCGCACACACACACA
>CAJNJA010063808.1:30416-52660 GCA_905231915.1 Symbiodinium necroappetens
ACAGAGAGACAGAGAGAGACAGAGACAGAGACACAGACAGTGAGAGTGAGAGTGACAGAGACAGACAGAGACACAGCAAAGACACAGACACAGAACGCAGACGCTGACGCAGAAGCAGACGCAGGCGCAGATGCAGACGCAGACACAGAAGCGCATCGACCGACGCAGACGCGACACACTTTCGCGCTCCGTTGCCTATCAGACACGACACAGACACGGACACAGACACACAAACACACAGACAGACCGCGGCGCACACAGGGACACCAGCTTTGTGCCAGGGTGTTGAGAGCTCCAAAGCCGCGGTTTGGGTTTCAGAATTTCGACATGTTTTTGTTTTACCCTGGCCCTAACACTGTTGGTCCGGACCTTGCGCGATGGGTTATGCTCGTCGATTTCTGTAGGATGATGAACTTTTAGTTGGAAAAGGGACCTGGAATGAAACCCCAATGTTTTCCAGCCCTGCCTTCAGATCATGCATCCGCAGCCGTTCACTTCCCCCGCATATCCCTCAACAACTACGAAACATCTGCCCATGAGGCAGTAAACGTGGAACTAAAATCGAACTAGCCTCGCGGGCGCAGCTCCCTGCGGCGACATTCCTTAAGCCCCAACGCTTGAAGCCAAATCCTGAGGCCACGTCTTTGGTGCTCTTGCCCGGGCACCAGAGCGCTAGGCTCCGAGAGCTCGAGCAGCTGGGCTTGTGGGGAAAACTTGATGCTTCTGCCGCGTCTAGAAGAGGAGTCTAGAGTTCTTAGTTTTGTTTTGAGAATGATTTGCGAGAACGTTTCACCGGCTTCATTATGTCGGTGTGAGGAGGAGTTGCGCAGTTTCCAGAAGTAAGACCTCGACATTCTGGAAGATGCTGCGACGTGAGTTAACAGAACTGATGGGTTTGTTTGACGATCTTAGCTTCCAGAATTGCGCATTGAACAGCAACTCAGTTTGCAATTATTGTGGTGCCAGGAGGGGACAGACGAATGGCCTGCCTTTTAGTCTCGTTGTCTCAAGCTTGGTAGTGGACCAAAGCCAGCTAGACCAGGTGACTCCTGGCTTGCCTGTTGTTATCATGCCAAGTTGCTCGACAGTGAATTCTCAAAATTTCGTGCCCTAGACCATTCAGGCCTAACTCTAACTGTAGCTGCCTTAACCTACAGCCATCCCGCCCTCAAAACTAGCAAGGAAGGACCTTGGGCGGCAATTTGAAGTGCTGCCGCCGCCTTCGGAGGCTTCGAGATCCTAGGGCGGACGTTCTCAAGCCTTGAGGCCTTTAGATGTTACGGCATTTGTTGGGATTGCTCCGTGATTCCACGGGTGGGAACCCCGGTGGGTTGAAAACCCTGTACCTTGTCGTGTTCCGTAGCACTAGACAACTCCACTCCTACTAAACCTTGAATTTTGGAGTCTATTCGTCATTTGTCATTTTAGTTCTGTATTTGCGGTTCCGGCGGGTCTGTCTGTGAGGCTGCGGTTGAGAATTCATTCTCTCAGGCGGCACTTCGCCGCAGCGCCGTTGCGGCTGTGGCGAAGGACACATCCGGTTGTACATGCATACTAATACTAGACTTGCAACCTTTCACGGTTTAGGTTTTGGGGTATCGCCAAAATCTGTGAGCCCTCCGCAGCCTGAGCTGAGCACCGAGGGCAACATGTTCTCCCCTTGCGGGACATCAGCGCAGTCATCTTGATGGCAGCTTGGGAGACGCCTTGAATCCCACACGGGCCAAAGCACTGCTCCCCAGTTTGAGCTAGGCCCAGGCTTCAAGAAGTTCCAAGCATGGGGAGGAGGTGCTCACAGGATGGAAGTAGCAGGGATCCTCAAGGCATTCAGCACTCCCAACACCTGAGCTCCAAGAGGAGCTGAAGATGGCTACGAAACAGCACCGACCTTAGCTGTTGGCAGAGGCGTGCATGTACGATTCGCCAGTTTCGAATCGGTTGAAGTCCCTCGGCAAAGCAGCACGGGAACGTTGAGTCTCGTTAACCCCAAACATTGGACCTCTCTGAAGGTCTGTACAAGTGAGGTTTTGGAAATCCCGGGTGTTGACAAGAATGCAGCTATAAGATTAAGCTTAAGTTTTCGGTCATATCTCGTCGCTCGTCTGAATGTTGGGGCTGCGCTGATTTTCGGACATACAAAATATGGTTAAATATGGGTCTTCAACAAGCACTCACGGGGCCTGTGACGACCTCCGGGATGAATTCAAGGACCGGGTGAAGGTCAAACTCCCCAAGACCCAGCATGAGCCTCTTGCACTTGATGTTAGGAGGTGTGGAGCTTGTGACTGAGAGTTTAGGGCGTGAGGCTTTGGACTTCAGGGCTTCAGCGAGGTTTGGATGCAATGCACGGCAGTCGATATCCCATCACCTTGCACCAAACGAATGTGTCTGCCTCGGTCGAACCGAGAAACAATGTTCAACCGGAGCAGGTATGACTCTGGAGCTTTCCTCGAAGATGCGAAGCAACAGTGCCTTGGCCTGCGCGTGCTCGAGGGCAACGCATGGAGAATCTCTATGGTGGTGCCTCGAGTTTGTGTCCAATTTCTCGGTCCTTGTAGTGGAGGTTCATGGTTTGCGGAAAAGCGGATCGATAGCTGGAAGGGTATAGCCCGGCATGCTCGGACAATCTCGGATACCCAAACCGAATTATTGTCGGATTTGGAACGGGGCGTTTTCTAAAGTCTAAAGGACGCGAGTCGTTTAGAAAGCAGGCTGCACAGATTCTTGTTTGAGCTTCAGATCGTTCAAGGGCTCAACGAGTGAGCAATATGAAGTACGTGCAGCCACCAAAGGCGTTTGATTACACTGCTAGAGTTTGCGGCAACACACGCTGACCTGACCCAAGCCAGCCGAGTCAAAATAAAACCGAAGACAACACGCGATTGCATAGCAACAGCAACAACAACGTCAACAACCGACCCACCCTGATGTGCCCAAAATGGTTGTCTGCTGCTGTGCCCAAAATGGTTCTTTGTCGGTGCGGGCTGGCCGCCGGCAGCGGCCTGATGTGCCCACGGTGGGGGTACTGAAGGACTCCACTGCAGGCCTGAGTCAGGCTCCAGGGTCTCGGGCTTGAACGTGAAACCGACGCCCGATGTGCCCTGAAGCCCTGAAACACCAAACCCTAGATTCAGCAACTCTCGGAATCGGGACCCGAAGCGCTAAAGCCTCGACTTCTCAAGCCCTCAACACTCCCGAAGCCCTCAGCGCCGACCTCCTCCACCTCAGCCTCGGAACCTTCAAGCTCACACCGCAAATTTGAAGACCCTAAAGTTTGCAGAGTGCCCAAGCCAGAGCACACGAAGGTTGGAAGTCCATGGACCACGGCTCCTGGCGGCGGCCTTGGTGCCTCGGCATACCAGGGTGTCATTGATAGAAATTCGGCTCCAGAGCATGAGGTGGCTGCACGTGTTGGGGGTCGGACCGCTGTTGAGAAACCCAGACCTCCACGAACCTGTGCATCCATGATCAACAAACATGGTTTTGCATCGTCTGTTGTCTTCAGTCTAGCTGATGCCAATGCTGGGTCCTTGGCATAAATGAGAGCCCACCTCCGTCGAATGTGCGAGGCCGCTATTGTCAGGCTTCACTCCTCGAAAGCCTCGCTGTTTGCACACCCCATCGTCAGTTCAATATTTGGCTGCAGGTTCTGCTTGAGCGGCGCCGGAGAGGGGAAGAGTGGCGTTCGCCATTCTCGGGTCGGCCCAGGCGACTCTTTGAGCTGACGGTCTGAGGGCTGGGGCTGTTGCGTGGATTTGAGGCTGAGCGCGCTCCTCCGGATCACAGTGCAGGTTCTAGAGATCATGCCGGCAAACGCCAGGTGAATGTTCTTGCCAGCAAAAAAATAGTGTAGGCCTCGAGCCCGAGAGGATGGAGCCTGCCTGTCGATCTTGAAATCTAAGATGACAGCAGTGGACACCACACAAAACATTGCAACCCTCGACCTTCCATCTTGTTGGCTGCGCGATAGGCCGGCAGGCCTTCAAGTATTCGTTGCGCGAGTGATGGAAGCAAGACATCGCGTTTTGATGCGTGAAACTTCCGTGCTCACTCGGATTGTAAATGATTTGTCTCTAAGGTCTCGTTCCTTCTGTGGACCGTTCGGCAGTCTGCGGAGAAGTGCTCGATTCCGAAAGCTCAACTTGGAGTGCGAGAGTCCAAACGTTTTCCAAGGCCTGCAACTGCAAATCCTGAACCTCAGACCTGAGACAGAAAAGGAACAGGCAAGGTTCTTAAATGCACGCTCCAAGCGAAATGTTCAGAAGGTTTGCGCCGCTCCTCTTGGTCGATCCGTAGCTTGTCAGCACTGGAAGAGGACCACTAAATTTGCGCACAGCATCGCGCCGCTGGTACTTTCAAGCCATCTACATGTCGCACACCGCGCATCAACACTGAACTGAGCTGGCAACAGCAGTGAGAGGAACGAGTGGTCTGCATGGTTGCGTTCAACTTCGGCCCGTGAAGCCCGGACTGAACCGTAGCCCCCTGCCCCTGCCCAGTTCCAGGTATCTGGAGCGCTTGGCTTCTCGACAAGCTGCTGCAAGCGCCCTGCGCCGCGTTTTGCGCCGCGCTGCCGAGGGCATCGACAAGGATCGGGTGAGGGGCAGTTTTGCCCCTGGCGTGTGGAGGCACTGGGGTGTTGAAGTGCAGGGCTCCTCACCTTCCACCAGTGGGCATGTTCCAGATGAGAAGGTCCGGTCTAGGGCTTTCGGGTTTGGGTCTCATGATCGAGCCAAGCAAGGGGTTGCTGGTCCTGAAGGCCTTCAGCGTGCAAAAATAAGTTTTTGCCTCCGGCTTAACCTTGCACATCATCTCTCTCGACACCGTTCACCTCCAAACCGCGAACCTTTCAGTCGAGCGAGGAGGGCCTCGATGCTCAGATCGGCCGCATCGAGCTGACCAAAAAAGGCACCGGCCCGACTGTCGATGGGCGTTTGAGTAGGGGTTTTGTGCCAGTCAATTTCATCGACTGCTGACATGCTTGGTCCGAGCAGCTGGTCGGCTGCGTCCCGAGAATCTCAGAGCTCATGCACAAAAGCCACTTCGAGCAGAGAGGCAACAAAGAGGGTTTCGACTTGCAGGCTGGCTCGTGGACGTTCCGAGGGCCCTGGTGCCTGCAGTCTTGGAGGACAAGAACTTGCAACTTTGTACAATTCATGCATCAGGTGTGCCAGTTGAGATATTTCATGAAGCCCCGATTTTCGGGTTTGTGCATTACACCTTGGGGCTTCTGTGCCGTGGGGAGCTGGTCAGATGTTGAGGCTTAAGCCTGCAACGGAATGAGGATCCAACCCCCTGATGTCTGAACCCCTCCGTGAAAAAGTACCCCTCGACCTGCAACCCCAAAGCATCGAAGATCGGCTCCCGAGGCAAAATCGTGGTGTTCAGGTGCAGCCGGTGAGTGAGCTGCCGGACCGAAGCGGTGCTTTTGGCTGGCTTTGGGGCTTCCGGCTGTTGTGTGGAGGTTGTTGCTACCGAAAAAGTGTGGAGTTTGGATCGACGTTTCGCTCTCCAGGTTTTGGCCTGATTGCAGTGAAATTCCCCGCTTTATGCCATCGTTTTAAGATTCCCATTTCAGGGCCCTGGAGCATCTCAGCACGTCGAGCAAAGTTGTTTTGGGTGGTCTGCATTTGGTCCCACCGAATGCACAACGTAAGCTTAAAATCACAAAATCCCCATCGCAATTAAAAGTCAACGTCTGACTCCGGGAGGACATCATCGACGATGGGCGTTTAACAGTCGCCACGCGGAAGACGCGGAGGACGGTGGAGCTGCAGCTTAGGATTCTTGGTTTCGTTGCGCAAGCCAGACTGAAAGGGCCCGGAGAGCATTCCAGGTCTTCTCCTCTCGATATAAGGTGATGAGGTGTGGATTCTCAGTCCTCTTCGAATTACTGGGCTTGTTATCACTTATGTGCTTGTGTTCTAGCTGTGCTAGTGGCTGTCAGCCCACCAACAAGGTATGGAGCACATGTCGGGAAGGTCCAGCGTCGTTCGCAGTCGTCTGAGTGGGCTTTTGGGAACTCGTTCCTAATTAAGCCAAAAACAGAAGTATCTGGCAGGGAGGTCGGTGGAAGGTTCAACCCCATTCCGGCCAATTGGCGAAATCGCCAAAGAACCCGCCTCGAGGCGCCCCGCTCGCGGGCCAAGGCGGCTGCCTTTGGCGGAGCGCCGCGCGCAGCGGCGCCAGGAGTCGCGACCTCATGCGACCTCGAGATCGAGAGCTGGGGGCTGTGGGAGTTGTGTTCACCGGTTTGAACATGGAACGGACGGTAGGAAGGGCTTATGAGGGGAGAGCACCTACGCTTGACTTTCGGACACTTGCGGGAGAGGACTCGGCGTCCGGCTGCTGGGCCCGACATTGAAGGCATCCGTAACGCGATGCCAGTGTCGACCTCAGGTTCCTTTACCCCTCCGGGCGGCGGCAACTCTTCGGCCGGGGCCCCGGCGCCAACCGAAGCCTCAAATTCCGACTCCTGCGTTGTGTCCTTGACCGCCCACCGACCCTTCGCTCTCCTCAAAGGCTGATGGCCGCAGGCCTACATCTCAAGTGCAAAACATGCGGAACTTTTCACCGGATCACCAAAAGCCTCCTTCACTTTGGTCAGTAGGGTGTGTTTTTTTTTTAATTGGAGGCATCTACCGAACCTTCCTCGGCCTGCTTCAAAATGAGGCTGGATTTACATCAGGGACCGGTCTAGCTATTTATGCTGGTAAACCATCCTTTTATCAAGGCTCTTTCCGGGAAGCGCGAGCAACCCCCCATGCCAGAACCGAAACCTCCTTTGAAACGCACGTGTCCTTTGCATTTCCTTGTGGTTGTTGCTGCTAGCACCATCATCATAGAGGCAGCCCAGGAAGAGTACAGTGTCCCGAATCTCAGGGAGTACAAAACAGCGAACAGGACGCTGTGTTACACAAGCGCGGTACCACGACGTGGCACCCCTCCAGTTTTTTGGAGCTGACCGGACACGGACAAGCCTTCGTACTGGATGCACATTATGATATCGCGCGAAACCACCTGAGTGGTGACGGCAATCGCCAGGAGTCCCGTGCCTTCGCGCCAGTCGATTCCGAGCCGAGGTGTTCATTTTGGGTGATCTCACCAGACCGCACCACCGCTGGGCAACTCCAAACCGAAAACTTCCTAGCTGACGTTCAAGAACTCTAACCACATCGTGTGCGTAGTCGAGGTTGATGGCCTCAGAGAGGAATCTACGTTGAATCCCGAACCTAAGACTCCCAAACGTTTCGCACAGTTGCTCACACCGTTCCTGGCAAGGTCAGTGGTTGCTGGCCGGCAAGAAGGCTGCCACCTCTCCGGAGCAAAGTGCAAAAGGACGTCTACATTGGCTTATTCCCACCAAAGCCTGGGAAGCCGGCCCCATCAAGTATAAGCAAGTCGTTGTTGATGCATATGATTCGTTTCAGAAGCTCTCATGTAGTTACATTCAGTTAGTATACCCCGGCACTTGTACCTGTACGTAGCATTCTGAATCCTCCAGTTTCTTTTTAGGGTTTAGTTCGTCGGATCGCGGGCATATTTTCTCGTGTTCAGCGTTGAGGCCTCGGCCCTTCGAAAGTCAAAGGGAGCCCCTCCCCCCACACGAGCAAGAGGATATCGGTTAAGGGGGTTTGCGAGCGGAGGAGTAGTAAGACTCTGATCGGATGGAGGTTGAGATTCGCTGCCCGCCTCTGATCCGCGAACCCAAACCAAAACCCTTGCAGTCGGATCCGATTTCATACTGCTTTCCTCCTATGAGCCTTCACTGAACATAGCTGCACATCTTGTTGGGAAAAACGCGAAAGCTAAGGCCCGAATGCTACTCGTAAGAATTCCTAAAGTCCCTAAAGCCGAAGCCTCCAAAGCCTACTTCGTGTCGGCCACTGATCTCTCTCGCTGGCACCCGCTGCCGGGCCCGAGCTTTGACACGGTGGCGCCGCCACAGTGCCCGTCATGGCAGCTTGGTGCATGTAGGGCCGTGGGGCAGGTTGTGCGGGAGTTCCGGTTGAGGGCATTCGAATCGAGTTCAGTGAGGCTTCCGCGAGTTGAGGTATAGTCGATGCTTAGGGATTGAGAGGTGGATTTGTGGTTGTAGCATTGCAGGCAGAACTCGGGATCGAGCCTTGTGATCTTTAATTCCTATGTCTCAAACACCTACGCAACGATTTACCAAACAAAGTCTCCGTGCAAACCCACCTCTGGCCCTTTGATGTAGTAGCTAACCTGAGCTTCCCTCAGCTCGCAGCCCCCACCCCGCACACGAAGGCAGAGGGCCCGAACTGAGTGGCCGAGGAGAAGCAGTGCCCTAGGCCCGACATGGGTTTTTTGGGGAGGATGGGTGCCGTGACCGCTTGTGCACGAGATTGCCTAACAGTGGCATGGCTCCTACAGTTGAAGCATGCTTCATGTCTTGAAGGCTTTGGGACAATTAGCTCCAAATCCGCATCCTGCCCCCTACCTTGCGACAATTGTAAATCCATCCGGAGGATCAGCGGAAAGAAAAGCTCCCCTATCTCCAATTCGAAACCCTCAGCCCAACCAATTCTTCAATCCCGAACCTTCAAGTCCTCTGTACAGAAGGAATTCTCTACAAGAACTCCGCACGAGAGACCCCGGACAATATACCGCGAGCTTCTCAAAACAGACAAACCAGTGAGTTACCACCTTCCCGTCCCCAGTCAAAAGTTATATGCAGCAACGCACATGCATATTGAGATCATAAAACGCTGGCGCCCGCACAGAGACAGGCCTGGCAACTCGGTATCCGCGCTGCCCTCAGACCTTCCCGCTGCAGCGTTCGGGACCTTGGATTTCCCGACTTGGATTGAGAGTTGAGGGTTTGCAGATATTAGCTTGTGCGGTGCCTGACCACTGAGCACAAAGACTCACATCATGGAATCAGTTCCCAGTCCGCATGTTTTCACCTGGAGGAGAAGTGGGAGGCACTAGCTGTGATGGCCACGAATGGCGACGAGGATAGCGCCAAGTGGCTCTACGTGAGGACTGGAGGGCCAAGTCTCAATTGTCCACTCAAGCCTTTCAGCCTGCATCCCAACCATAAGGCCAGACACACAGGAGTCTGAAACCGCAAGAATCCGAGAGCCGAAAAAGGCCCTATTGACTTCGCGCTTGGAATCCGACTAGAAGCTCGACCTTCTCAGTGCGAGGAACTTGCCCGAGGATGCGAAAAGCCCGGGCCCCACACCTTGGCTGGCCATGGGCCTTGATGGCCTTGTGGTGCTCATCGCAGTTTACATTCTCTGCAAGCATGCAAACAATGCACAACACATAATTTTGGCATTGCCTGTGGTCCTTCGACATGCAAGCTGTTGTTTAGTAAATTTAGTTAATTTAGTTTCATGCAGGAAACAGCCCAAGTAGATCTCTCACTAAATATGTAGCGTTTGTTACTGTCGCATGGTCATAGTTCAGCATTGTTTGCTTTGGCACCTGGGTTTTGTAGGACATTTAGGCAATCTGTGTGCAGACCGGGCCTGAAAGCAGACTTACCTCTATAAATTTTCAAGAATCCCGCAGCTGTCAAGCCTTGCCTTTACTACCTCGGAGATGCTGCCCATTGCCCACAGATTCGCAGACGTTTTCGTTTGTCAGATTGCTGTGTAGCAAATGGAATCCATACGGCTCGTAATCAGATGTTTTGATGGCCTGCAGCAGATGTTGAAGGCGAGAGCTTTGTTTCTCAGTCGACAAGGCCTTTGCTCAGAACCTGACTAGTCACTAGTGTTTTTGTTTGCAGCTTGTCGAGTTGTGTTATTCTATAGTAGAACAGTCTTTGGTCTTGCGGTGAAGCAGTTGCAGTTTTCTATGCCGGAAGAAAGGCCAGGTCACCTCCAAGCTCGTTCCTGCGTCCTGAGGCTATATATGGTTTAAGCAATTCCACCTCCATGGCGACGTTGTGCGAGCTTCCTTCTTCGGATGGAAGAAGGGGCAAGAACGCCCTAGCCCCGGCGGGGTTATTACCAAGGGAGGGATTTTTGGGGCTCGGGCAAACTCTGCGTTACTGGAAGGGTAGTTGTCAAGCTTGCCGTTCTCAGTTTCATAGGACACATAGGCAGACGTTCCTCAGGAGGGGTTTTCGGGGCTCGGGCAAGCCGACGAATGCATTGGTTACACGCTGGGCTAAGGCTTTGCTGTAGGTCACGGCTTTGAGACCTCAAGACAGCGCTGTGGCCCCAAGGCAACCTGAAACCATCGAACCCTGAATACCAAGCCACTAAAGCCCGTCATCAGTCCGAAAGACAAGGCCTACAGCACAGCTAGCAGCTAGCATCCCGAAAGACCCAGAGTTGTAAGCGGTTTCTTGAACGTAGCATGGTAAGTATCACCTTCATCCCGAACCACGACACCAGTGTTCGGAGGTTTACGCTGTTGGTTTTCTTTGGTAGCGGAGCGTTGCAGCCTGATCCCCGAATTCATTCGCGCCAGACCAAGGTGAAGTGCCCGCCCAATGAATCTTTAACCCTGAAGCTGGAAGCTTAAACATCCCTCAACCCTGCACAGGATGGTGTTTGGCAGAGCACTGCTCCCAGCTGTAAGGTTCGTGAAGATGGGCAGTTTCAAGGCTAATGCGCCGATTGGCGAAGGGGTGTTGCGGGACTTTAGGATCCTCCGTCAAGGTTTTCTTCAGTTAAAGTGAATGCTGACTTGGTCCAACCTCTGGAAAGCCCCAAGGCCCAAGCTAAAAGTTACAAAAGGGAAAGCCCTGACTGCTGAGCCTATGCTCCCAAATGCCCTCTTCCTGGAGTTTTGCCTAGAGGACCCCTAGGTGACTCAGATTTCATAAGGTTGCGCTCAAGAGGGATCCATCAATATTTATCATCTGCGGGTGCATGCCGGGCCGAAACTATTCCAGCAAGGGTGGGGGAGAGCACTCGTGCAGTTGGATTCGGAAGGCACCTGATGAAACTTTCTTCGCAACTCTGCAGCCGACAAATGCCCGTGTATTGGAATGAAGAACTGAGGCAGTGTTGACTGTCGAGCAGAGTGAGTATCGCGATAACGGCACAGTCGCCCAAGACAAGCTTCAGATTTTGCTTTGTGGTTGAGTCTAGGTGTGGCACCAAGTGGGAGGCCATCTCTCTCAAGAAGGACTTGGTTGACTGCTTGGAACCCTATGTCCATTTACTCCCAGGCCATTTCTACTTCCCAATTTGGGGATTCATAGTTCCAGTCCCGGAGCTGGGGCTTGCTGTAGGTGTTTGTTGATTTTTTTCAGGCCAGCAGCAGGATGAGGGGGTCTTGGATTTCATCAGCCTTGACACAAACATGCATCGGCGGTGAGGAGCTTGACGGCAAAGACCTTGGTGGCGACAACCCCCTGTCGGTGCAGAACCCAGTCGGGAGGCATCTGTCCCAAGCATGAACTTTGTGTTTCGGGGCTTTTGGGGTTTGGCGGGTTCCGGACTGAGGGGTCTTTCGGGGTTCAGGGCCTGTCCCTGAGATTCCAGAGTAAGAGAATCTTGTTCGTGGTCATCCGTGGTCTGGTTTCAAAAAGACCAGCCCGACCAGTCCCACCCTCAGAATAGTAGCACAAAGCCCAATGTTGCTCACTCTCCTCAAGTTTCCACTGGAGATGAGAAGACAACAGCTCGAAATTGGGCTCCTTCAATGTGGTTGACTGTGATGAGGGTCTGGCGATTCGATACAAGCAGCAGACGCATCCCAGTCTCGCTTGGAAGTAGTACTTAAGGTTTCGCCTGGGTTCGAAATTACTTTCCTCAACGAGGCTCCATGATTTCTCCGCTGTTATGGGCTGTGGTCTGGTTGTCGCTCCTCAAATCGGACAGCAACAAACACGATGAACGCAAACATTGGTCGAGCATGTGAGAGCCGGTCGAGCCATTTCGCCCAAGCAGGCGTTGGGGAGCAAGTTTCCCATCCGTTTCGGTTCGAGATTCAGGATTAGGACCTACTGCGGTTGCAAGGAGAGTGTCAGGGATGAGGGGGGCATTCCGGGTGCTCGGCTCAGGGTGTAAGTGTAGAGTCCTTTGCTTGGACCGCCTTCTATGTCGGATGTCGAGACAGACTCCGTCGAGCAAGCGGTGGCAGATCTCTTCCTGGCCTCCACGGTCGGTCGTTCAAATCCCTCCGATCCATATGACTGTGGCGGCCTGCCTGAGTGCAGCTGTTGTTTTCAGAATCGCCACAGCCCGCATCCATTGCAATTAAATCCCAGCAGGAAGTTTGAGATGTGGCGTTTGGCTTGCCTCAACGAATACGCATTAAGCTTAGAAGCTCGCAATGACAGCGGAAGTAAGAGAACTGGAGCCGGGAGGTTTGTTTTGCATCACGCAGTCACACGCCCTAAGCCATGTTCCCTTCCTCATGTGACTACGTGCCGGTTTGGTGAAGGCTCGGGGAGGGAAGGGTAGGCCGTCTCCTTTCGTTTGAGTTTCAGGGTCTGGCGGTTGAGAAATGTCGTTTATTTCCTTGGCAAGCATGGTTCAATTAAGTCTTCAGTGTCGCGAGTTGATCCTCCAAGTCCTATCACGGCCCCAAAACGTTTGAGGTTTCCAGTTGGAGACCTTTCGGGCAATTCACCCCGGTGTCATTCGCGCAGTCCCGGCCTACAAGGCGGCTTGGGATACTTGCAGGGATCTCCAGCAGCGCTTTGCCGTAGTTCATGGCTTGTATGACTTTGCTGCCGTTGGAGGTGCTCGTCGGCCGTGGGCGAGCGCTCAGAGGGCGACCAGATGGCTTGCACAAGGCCAGCTTCGAGACAGAGACGATTGAGGAGCATTTCCTACGCTTTGGGGTGAAATTAATTTTTTGTCCGGTGGAAGACCAGCGGGCATTGATTTCAGCATTCAGGACGACAAAGTTGCGGGTCAGGCATCTTGGGGCTGGAGTGTGGGCATTAGCGCTTTTCACGTGGCGCGATTCAGGAGTTCTGGTCTCACAGCTGGCATGCGCCAGCTTGGATGAAGATTGTTACTCTGACGTTCGTCAACAACTGCCGCACAGCAGCCTCGTTGGGTATGCTCGCGGCAATCACTGGGTTCGCCCTGAGCGTGGCAGAGGTGGCTCAGCGACAAAACGAGAATAGCAGTAGTTCACGCAATAGGCCAGTAGCTAATAGCTAGGAGCTCGTAGCTGCATAGCTAGTAGCGAGCAGCTCTTCAGTAGAGGAGCTAGCAGGTACGTGCAGTTGTAGTGGGGGCCAGTAGCTCGTAGCCAGTAGCTTGTAGCTCGTAGATGGTAGATAATAGATAGTAGCTAGTAGCCAGCACCCTGTAGCACCTAGTAGCTAAAGGCTTGCATCTAGTAGCCAGTAGCAAGTAGCTAGTACTCAGGTAGTGGGTGATAGGTAGCAAGTGGAAAGTCTCAGGTGGTATGTATCGAACTGCTGCTGTTGAAAGATTGAAGCCCCAAACGTTGTGGCCGACCACTGCTCGTGGGACATGTCAGTCGCAACCCTGATGTCTCTACAGATTGCTGATGGCCTGCTTGCGCACATGTGGTATATGTTTAGGTTCATAGAGCTCATGTTCGCTGGGGACTGCCAATACTTGGCCAGGCATTGCCACTGACACTCGCACCCCGGGTTCGTTGTCCATGGTGTGCGCTGCTCGGGGCATTGGTCTATACCACATGTCTCCTCTTCTGGCGGCGGTCGAGCAAGGTATTCCTGGACATAATTTGCTTCTTGGCACTGAAGTAGCCAGTGGTCTCCGAACGGAGCAGTACAGGGCTTCGGCCTGAACCTGGCATCCAACAATATCCAACAATTGTCGATCTAGGGCTAACGGCTAGAGATCAAACGGCGACGGAGCTGCAAGAAGCGATCTCCATGTTCTTTCTGAGAACAACCCTGAGACTTCAACCTAAGAGCTTCATGAAACTCAGGATGTTGAGGGTATCGTTGCCCCCAAGTGGGTTTAGCACAGAGACGGCAGGCGAAATAAATGTTTGGCATGGAGTCTCATCCAACAGTGAGCGAGCATGACACAGACCTTGTGACGCAGATGCCTCATTTTCTACCCGCCACCGACACTGCCATCCTTGCAGCGGCAGCAGCAGCAGCAGCGGCGGCCCTGCCACGCACGGCCAAGAGCAACAATAATCGCAAGAGTGACAACACGATCCAAGGACGCACCCAGAAGCTTTGCCTGAATCCGGGTCCAGAGTCCAATGGGTTTCAGGGTTTCGGTTGTCTGAGGTATAGATCAAGATGATGTGAGTTTCAAGAAGGCTGCACTGACGAGCATGGCGGCAATCCTGTCTCTTTGGCGAATATTTGGAGAGGGGATGGTTTAAGGTTTAGGCACGCTGACTCTGTCTCTGTGTGTGTGTGTGTGGTCGCATCGGTTTGTGCCTGTTTGTCTGCGTGTGTGCGTTTGTCGGTGCTTTGGGGTTTCGGGTTTAGGTTTGTATGGATTGGATGATTGTCAGGATGCGGATGATGATGATGATGGTGGTGCTAGCCGCCAGCCATGACAGTGTAATGCAGCACTGAGACTACGTGCTAGATGCACGCACCAGTTGGTATTCGCGGTGTTCTCCAATGTGCTGCTCCTTGAGGAAACAATCGGAGGCATTGCTCGTCGTGTGGGATGCAACGTGGAACGCCAGATTGTGCCCAGGCTTGCGAAAGTTATCCTTGGATGCAGTTTCGGTTCGTTTAGTTTGGTTGTTGCCGAATAGTGCAGTGAAGGGGCTTTCGAAGGTCGGATGTCCATAAGAGTTCATGGGGCTTGCCATGCACACAGACCACAACCACAACCACAACAACAACAGCAGCAACAGCAGCAACAACGACCACGACAACGACACCCAAGGTGGTGCGTTTTCGAGCTTGCAGCCTTCCTGCAATCTCGTCGCACTGGGTCAGCAGCCCGGGCGACTTGGAAGGCGTTCAGGTTGCTATGCTGGACACTAGTCGGTCACTAGTCTGGTTTGAGTCGGGCTGGGCTTCTTCCCCTTGAGGCTAAGCTCTGCGTGCGTCCAGTCATCCTGGGGCCCGTGCTGCTGTCGGGTAGCTGCGGCCTTTTAGTAGCCAGCCTTACTTTGTCCACGAACGTCGTGCAGAGCTACACTGACTTTGGAGCGGGCGTTGCATTTACCATGGGGCTCGCATTTTGCTGCTTGCTTTTCGCAGCACACCTGGGCCGCATCTTCTGTCGCAACCTGGACATGCTCCAACGGCAGCTATTGCAGTTCAGTATTGAGGATGCCAAATGCGCCTGCTGTGAGACGGACGATTGCAAACGGGTCGATCCCAAGACGGGCCAGCAGTTTGCGTGCGACCGAGAGGTTCTCCTGCAAGTCATTGCGGCTTGGTTTGGCAGCATCTCCAAGTTTGAGGCTTTGATCCATGGCGAAGTGAGAAGAGTTCTGTTCTGTGAACTTACCAGCGTACGCTTCATTTACGGGTATGTGTGTGCCGCCAGCATCTGCATACTGTGGTTTCATATGGATCAAGCTATGGGTGCCATCCATGCTGGAAGGATGTCAGCGAGTGAGGGGCGAGTAATGGCGTTCCGCTGGTTGGTTTGGTGGTTGGTCCTCGAACCTCTCCTCTTCATCGTCTTCGCTGGCTTTGCCTGGGCACTGCGCAAGCGCTGCAGCAGATACCTGGTTGTAGATCTTCTTGTAACGGCGCTGACCATGATTCCATCAGCTGGAATTTTTTTGGGCTGCTGGGCTGTGCTTAAGCAACTAGTGACTGGCGTGTGAACGCTACTTACTCCAGATAGCCCTTTCCCACTTCAGCACCACAGGGAGTGGTAGGAGAAGGAGTACGATGCATTGCATCAATGACAGCAGTTTCCAGAGCTGGCACCGGTGTAGTACATTTATTTGTATGTGTTGTTTTTGGGTGTGTATTCTTTAGAGCAGGCAGAATCCTGTTTTTCTTGGTACTATGCTGCCCAAGTCTCAATTTTTTTGACAAATCCAAGGCTTGAGCGTACTCGAGCAACGCCTGGATAGCGCACGCTCTGTCACAGGTGGACTCATCTTCGCTGCTGTTGTGGGGACCAGCTCTGTTTGCGCCTGGCTTGCTGTTTGCAAGTTCCTTCCTCGGGGCCTGCCAAAGTTCTCTTGAGTAAGGTTTACATGCGAGCCGTATGGCCCAGGACGGTGGTAATCGTTCAATTTGACGGTGATGTACACTTCCCTTGCTCGTTTCGTTGCGGCAACATCTCTGCGCCTCATGCCAAAATCAGCCTTGTTGGCAGACCATGACTTGTCTTAGTTTAGTGTTTACATCTTGCAAAGCCCGCAGTTACCTGGTTTTTGTATGTATGAAGCGAAAGCCAAACCTGAAGCCCGGTCACTTCGACTGTAGGCCATAGTCCTGTACACCCCAATCCGTTAGATGTCCTCCGAAACTCCAAAATCCCCAATGCGAGTGGAACAAGGGGTTCCAGGAAGCATGGTCCAGGATTTCTCGTTGTTTTGGGATGTGATATCCTGACTGCTTTTCTCAAGGCCAGACCAGGAAATCGTGAGCCGCAAGACATGCGAAGGCGTAACCCAGGTAAACCCTACAAAACCTGTATCACTCAGCCCCTGAGACCCCTCCTGCCAAGATGTGCTCGCCGGCTCAGGTCCTGAACACTTCCGAATTTTGATACGTTTTGTAGAGCCTAAACCTAGCCAGCTCTTCGAAGAGCATGGAATGCTCCACCGTAGCCCTCGGGGTCGGCGGAGGCTTCGGCAAAAGTTCGAAAGGACTCCTCTGAGAGGAACTGAAGCAGGACGTCGACGACGACGAGGATGATGGTGGTGGTAGTGGTGATGATGATGGATCATGGATGGTGAATGGTGGGTGATAAGCTTTGAATGGTGATTACGATCTTTCCAGGTACACGGGATTTTTCTTCGCAGTATTGCGCTTGCTACCCAGTCCGTGGGCATGGATGCTTATGTTGAACCGTGTCCGCTTCCCGCCGTCCTGAGGGAATCATTCTCTAAAGTTTGGGCTCGAACAGATGACCACGCGTTTGACAAAAGTCGTGGACCTGACCACACCGGATGAAGCCTCACATCCGGTTAGCCCTAAACAAAAAACCCTAAACCCTAATGTACTAACCCGCTTCGAATGCAAGGAGCTCCGGGCCCTCAAAGCCCTCAGTTAGCCCAAAGGTCAAGACCGTCACAAACAAGGAGAAGGACGAGCTCGTCGCCAAGCAGGCGCTCAGCGGAAACAACAGCAGTCTGTTTTCCTTGACCTTGTCGGGCTCTGCCAAGAAGCTTTGATGGCTTACAAAAGCCAAAGCAACCTGGGTTCATTCTCATTGACTGGGGGCGTTACAGAGCTTTGCGGTCTGCCTCACCAGGCCAGACGAATCTTCATTCAATGCGTTTTTTGTGCACGAGGGGGGGGGAGTTTACTGGTTGTGGGTGGTGTTTCAGAGGTTAAAGCATCATTGAGTGTCCTTGGGCTGTTGGCTTCTTTTCATGGCTTTGTAGATGGGGAGGTTTCTGAACTGCAGAAACCCGGATAGTCCCGTTTGGTTTGATCATCTGCAAAACGTGTGGAACCACTAACTTGCAGGAGAGCGGAAGCAGCCCACAAAACCGTACAACCTAGTAGATCCCAGCAGCATCCTTCTGCATCTGTGCGATGCTTTAACAGTTCCTCGCAACGATTCGTCCGCCCTAAGACTTGAAAGTTTGGGGTGAGCTCACGCGATGTGCCGTAGGGCTGAAAGCAGCCGCTCGTACAATGCAGGATTGCTAGGAGTTAGTATCTAAGTTGTGTGGTGCATTTTCGAAGCCTGTGGGCTCGTTTATAAAATGGGATGTTGGAATTGGCGTGGCATAGTTTTGAATCTGGGCGCGACTTTGAGTCCCTGTCCCAAGCTCTGCCTGAGTGCTGAAACACCAAAACAAGTGGATGCAGCCTTCATCGTATCTCCCCACATGCGATGCACTTTACCCGGCAACATATAGGGCCTGCAAACCGAGTCCCAAATTTTTGAAGCTCTTGAACACGTCCTTAGTTCGCTTCGAGCGTGCAGGGCGACAAGGGCGATGCTGGCTCGGAAGACACGTCAAAAGACAAGAAGGACCAGACGAGAGCTTAAGGTTTTAGTTAGGGACTCGTGGCTCTAGGAATGTTTCAACTCCAAGTGCCTAGGGCAATGGGCCGCTTGGGGTTCGGTTTTTTCTCATCTCATTCCCAAGTCTTGGTGCGCTCCGGCATTAGATCTCCTCTGAACCTCGGCTTATAGGTAGTCGGCTCAAACTCCGCGGCGTAATTCTTCAACGCGAGATGTTTCACTCTTGAATTCGATGCCGGACCTACCTACTGTAAATAAGATCCCGGGGCCATACACCAGGCGGCAGAACTCCTGGATCTTCCAGGCTGCCGCTTGAAATCCGAAGTCCTATCCTCTTCAAGTCCGCTCACAGGATTGTAAGTGCCTAGAGTTCTCGACTCAAGGCCACATCGAAATGCAGAAAAGGAGTCCAATCTCTTTTTCGTTTTGGTGTGCTTGTTTCGCATCTTGTTCCCTGAATCAACCCTGCACCAGGTGAGTCCCGATGTCTGAAACTCTGACGTGCACAGGAGAAGGCTGACAAGGACAAGCGAAGCCGTGGCTCGATCCAATCACTACCACTATCAGTGACTATCAGGGCTTAGGGGCTCCCGTAGCCTCCTGATTTGGAGAGATGAAGCCCTTAAGGCTGCATGGCCAGGCGCTCGCGATTGGGGGAGTGCGGTCAGGGGCATTGAAGTCTTATAGCCTGGCAAGGTACGGTAAAGCACAGGGGCGGCATGTAATAATCAAGGAGGAACCTCGCCCCTTTCGGGTTTACCATCGCCTGCCAAGGAAGCGGCAGCAAGAAGTCCAAGCGCAGCCAAAGCGGCAGCAAGCGAAAAAGAAGCAGCAGCAAGCGCAAGCGCAGTCGTAGCGGCAGCAAAAGGCAGCTTGGTTGCATCTGAGGAAACCTTCGCAGCGTCGTTTGGCCTCCTCTCAACCGCTACAAGGCTACAAGCATGTCTTTTGCGACTGTCGCTTAGCCCCAAGACACCGGACACCTCCCGCGCCCTGACCCTCGACGACACTTTAGTAGCTATGGCCCCTCAGACCTTTATGGGCCAGGCTCTCAGCAAACTATCTATCCACCAACAAAATGCACCCGAGACTCTGGACCTGTTTTCTATCTCAAAGGAAGCGCAGCCGCAGTGGCAGCCGGCGCAAGCGCAGCCGGAGTCGCTCCAAGCGAAAGCGCAGCCGAAGCTCCGCGACAGCGATCGAGGGGTAGGTCTCAGGGTCTGGCCTTCCAAGCCTCTGATGCCCTGCAGCTTCCTGAGTAAAGCACAAGGTGTTTGTTGTATTGCCGTGCTTGAGCTTTGTGGAGGGAAGGCTTCACTAAATCACTGGCTGCCAATCTGCACTGCATCGTCTTGATGGCCCATGTCTTTCCACTTCAATCATCCCTCGACAACAGAAGCCACTTTGTGACGAAAGGATACGAAAGGCCTGCAGTGCCCAAGCCCAAGCCCAAGCCCCCTGTTCTTTCGACCCAATCACCTCGAGCACCGTCTTGGTACTGAGCTCTCGACATGCTCCGACCGAGGTCGAAGTGGACGCAGAAGGAGAGGGTGCGGCGTGTGGGTGATTTTCGCATTAGAAGGTCGACCAAGTCGAAGTGTTCGACTTCACGTCCGAATCACTTCAACTTCACGGAGTTCGCACTCAGGGCGAGGTTTGGACGAAGGAATTGAGTGCTGCCCCTTTCGAACTCCAGCAGCGGGTCTGGCCTTGTCGACTGAGTCCGGAGCCCGAAGCTTGCAATCTTAATCCTTGGGTTCCAGTCCTCGTGCAGGGTCAACAACACATACTCGAGCAGAAGATCAACCAACAACAACGTAGAACGCACTAAACGACTGCTGCTCATCATCAAGCTTGGCGAATCTTGGCGACAAACAGCTGTGGTGTACCCATGGCTTGAAATTTGAAATTACGATTCGCCGCGTGGTTTGCGCAGGAGTAGGAAGAGATCGCGAAGCAGAAGAAAGGACAGTAGCAGCCGGGCTCCCTGTACTCTCAGGGTCACAGGGTCGACCGACTCGCTGATTCAGGGTCCGGCGGGTATCTTGTTGCATGCAAGTTAGGTCTTCTGCGGGGGAGGGGGGGGGGGGCGGAGGGCAGCAAAGCTGCAGTTTTCAGCGGTCTTGTTGCTTTCGCTACACTTCTGTTCGATGTACCAGTGCACCAGCTGCATTTTTCTGAATATTCACCGCTCTATCTGCCACCCGATGCATCTAGCAATCCTTCTGCGTAGGAAAGGACAAACTGCCCTTGCTCCTCAGTTTGAGGCTTGGGATGATGGCGATGACAATGGTGATGGTGGTGATAGTATGTTGATGAGAAAAACGAGTAAATAATAACAACGAGAAGCAATCCTGATGAGCTTCCAGATCAGGCCTTCTGCTTCCATTGTAACACCACCGTAACGTGAAAGGCTTCGGTTTCGCAGATTCGTGGAGCATTTCTGTTATTGAGCAATATCTTGGCAATCGCCTATCATCTCGCATAATTTCCGTAGATTCTTTTAGGTCTTGTGTTGGCCAAACAGTTTTTGTTCGGCTTTGTAGCTTTGAGGATGTTTTCGGAGAGGTCATCGGCCTCGAAGCAAAAACGCATCCTCGAAGGGTCCGAGTCGCAAGAGCAAAGCTTTGTTTGCAGGTCTATCCCCAATCCCCCGACAAACCGTCCTTTCGGTTTACCATGAGGCCGCGGGCGTAGGAAGCGCAGCCGAAGCCGGCGGCGGCGGCGCAGCGTGGCACCCAGAAGTGTGAGATTTGAGGTAGTTCTTGAAGGCATGCTTACTTGGGGATGCAGGATCGGTCAGCAGATGTAGTAAGCTCGGAAGTCAGGAAGTCAGAAGCAGCCAGAACTCCAAAGCCTGGCCAAGCGAGGCAGAAGCGGCAGTAGGAGTCGTAGCAAGAGCCGGAACCGCAAAGACAAGGACTGACGGAGGGCAATGGTGTTTGGGCCGGTCAAGGTTCAATCTGGTTCAATAGGAGTTATTGAATGACTGAAAATCCATATCCATATTGTATTTCTGGTTTAGCTGGTGGAAGTAGTAGAACGAGTCGTAAGGCCTGAAGCTGAGCAATCTTGAGGCTTGTCCTGTCGCACCGTCAATATGTCTTGGCGTACAGAGCTGATGGGCTGAGGATGTGAGCATGTCAGTGAGGATAGCATAACATGCCTTAAACTTCTTTAGCCAACTTACTTCTTGCCCAGGTTCGTGATTTCATATAGCGATGCTTCAGATGGGGTCGCCGTGTTTCAACAACAGGGGCTCGAGGCACAGCCCGCAGCCCTTGAGCTGAAACGACTGCTGCTTGTCAGGACACAAAAAAGAAGAAAAGCCGTAGCAGCAGCCGAAGCAGTGAGCTCAGTCGCAGCCCCCAAATCCACACCCAAGAACCGTGAATCTGGAGACAAAAACTTGAAACCCTGAGATCCGTGGACGGATGCTGGCCCCAGTCATAAGCTGGCCCTCAGCCACTCAGACACTCAAAGCTGTCCCAAGCCCAACTCCGGTACAGAATGAGAGAAGCTTGGGGGAAGTTGCACTGAGGTCGCAGCCGCAAGCGAAGAAGAGATAGCAGCGGAAGCCGAAAGAAGAAGGATAAGGAGTCTTGGATGGTGTTGAGTTGGCAGGCTTTGAAAAGCTTGAAGACGTTTTCAGTCCGCTTGCAGGGTTGGGAGTCCGGGCTTCGCAGGTGGCATTGCGCAACAGAAGTTTCGAATTGTGCTGTGAGCTGCTAAGGAGAAGGAGAAGGAAACGGCCCGCAGGGTGGGATGCGGTAGCAAGATTCGCAGACTGACCCCAGCAGCAATCGGACCGGTGGTCGAAGTGATGGGTCTGGTGACCATGGCGACGATGATGATCGCGGCCATTGTCTTTCTCATCCGTGTTCCTCTTGCCATACTAAGTACTCAATATCGTTGTCGCTACTATACTGACAACCAGTATTGATGCTTATGAGTGCCACCACCTTCATCATCACCCCACCTCATCATCACCATCATCATAACCATCGCCATCTTCTTCTTCTTCATCATCATCATTGTCACCGTCACCGTCACTGTCACCACCACCAGAAACGCCGCCGCCGCCACCGCCGCCACCGCCGCCACCGCCACCGCCACCGCCACTGCCACCGCCACCACCACGCCCACCGCCACCGCCATCGCCATCGCCATCGCCATCTTCATCTTCACCACCATTATTTTCATCATCGAATC